>SJYC01065088.1:0-41027 GCA_006408675.1 Madoqua kirkii
AGGTAGGAGGTGAAGGGGACAACCGAGGATGAGATGGCTGGGTGGCATCACCGACTCAATGGACGTGAGTCTGCTTTAACTCCGGGAGTTGGTGATGGACAGGGAGGCCTGGTGTGCTGTGATTCATGGGATCACAGAGTTGGACACGACTGAGTGACTGAGCTGAACTGATAACATTGATTTTGTCATACTGGGAAAGGCAAAATGAGTGAAGCTTGGCAAATAGATCCAAAACCAATGTTAATTACTCTAATTAGGAGAAATTTCTCTGATGATCAGCTCTGTGACAGTCCTTTGCTGCATCTCCATCTATCTCAACATTTTAACAGTATAATAAGAACATTGGACAGAGAGCGATCACAGTTATAGATTTATCCATTCACTCACTTATACATTAATTCATATTTACTGTGTACTTTCTATATGTTAGGTACTATTTTAAGCTGTGGAATATAACAGTGAATGAACAAAATGCTAAAATGCCATTGCCTCCATAAAGTTTTACATTAAAATGTGTCATTGGAGGTTCAGAAAAATCCAAAGAAAACAAATAAACCATATGGTATATTAGTGATAGGTTCTATGAAAAAACAGTGTAGGGAATGGGATAGGAAGTGATGAAGAAATATTATGTACAGAGGTCAAGTAGGACCTCCTGGAGTAATTGACACATGGTAAAAATTTCACAGCTAAAGGGAAAATATTCTGGTATGTGGGGAAAGAGAAGAAAGTGCAAAGACACGCAACATCAAGTGTGGCTAGATGTAATGCGGAACAGTTAGATGTGAGATCAGGGAGCTATGAGGTGGAATCATCATTTGCAGAACCTCATCAATCAGGAAGGGATGTTGGGTTGGCTTCTGAGTGGTAGAATCAAAGGAGGGTTTGGAGCACGGCTGCCACATGCCTTTGCTTGTTTCAGAAAGGGTATGATTCTGGCTCATAGGAAGAAAACGTTGTAGGAAACATAGTGTAGAGCCACAGAGACCAACGACAGCAGTTGAGGGAAGAGGTTATGGTATTAGTAATTATGATCACGTTCAGTATCTGGAGCTTTATTTTTGAGGAAAAATTTAAACACAGTGTAGTACCTCTGTCTTAACTGCATTATTTGGTAAGTTTTGTTGAGTCTATACATTCATACGAATAATAACCTAATACAGTTACCGGAGATTACCAGGACTGCCATGCCTGCCCTTTTTTATCAATCCCCGTATTGCCAAGAGCAACCATTATTACGGTTTCTTTCCGCATAGGTTAGTTTTGCCCATTCCGGTGTGTGTGCGCGTGCGCGCAGATGTGTGTTGGGGGAGGATACACTGTATGCTCACGTATCTGGCTGCTGCCTTCAGCATCGTGTGCCTGAGCTGCGTCTGTATTTTTATGGGTATTAGTAGTTCTGTCTTATTGATGAGTTATTCCATGGCATGGATAGGCCACGGTTTGTTTATTCATACTCCTGTTGGTGGACATTTTAGTGTGTTCATAATTTGTATTTACTGTGAATAAAGCTGCTAGAAATCTTGTAAGATTATTTTTGTGGGCATGTTTTTCTTTCTCTTGGGTAAATAGTAGGAAGATAATAGCTGGTACACAGGGTAAGTAAGTATTAGTTGCTCAGTCGTGTCTGACTCTGTGTGACACCATGGACCGTAGCCTGCCAGGCTCCTCTGTCCATGGGATTTCCCAGGCAAGAATACTGGAGTGGGTTGCCATTTCCTTCTCCAGGGGATCTTCCTGACCCAGGGACTGAACCCAAGTCTCCTACATTGCAGGCAGACTCTTTATCATCTGAGCCACCAGGGAAGCCTCAAGGTAGGTATATATTTAACATTTTAAGAATCTTTTAGTTTTTCTTTTTTTTAAATTTATTTATTTTAATTGAAGGTTAATTACTTTACAATATTGTGTTGGTTTTGCCATACATCAACATGAATCCACCACAGGTATAATGTTTTAACATTTATACTCTCCTAAGCAACGTATTTCCAGTTACTCTGTATCCTTGTAATATGTTATCAGTCTTTTAATTTTAGTAATTGTAATATATGTATGGAGAATTTCATTGGAGTTTTAATTAGCATTTATAAAATATTTTTTATGGAAGAATGAATAAGATTTCTGGATAATTTGGATGTGGTTATAAGAGAAAGAGCAGAAGAGAAGTGTAAGAATTTTTTGGCCTGATTAACTTAAAGCTGTATTGTCCATTCACCGAGGTGAGAAAGACTAAACTGAGAAAATGGGGGGGAGGGGCAAGAATATTGAAAATAGACTATGGAGTGTGTTATCCTATTAGATGAGGTCAAGTAGAGAGGTCAAGTGGAGAGTTTTCAAGAAGTAGTTTTATTTGTTTATTAATTTTTGGCTGTCCTAGATCTTCATTATTGGAGAAGGAAATGGCAACCCACTCCAGTGCTCTTGTCTGGAGGGTCCCGGGGATGGGGGAGCCTGGTGGGCTGCCGCCTGTGGGGCCGCACAGAGTTGGACACGACTGAAACGACTTAGAAGCAGCGGCGGCAGTGGCAGCAGCGGCGGCGGTGGTGGTGGCAGCGGGTCTTCATTACTGCACAGGCCTTTCTCCAGTGGCAACGAGTGGGAGCCACTCTCTAGTTGCGATGCGGGGCTTCTCGCAGTGGCTTCTCTTGTTGCACAGCACCGGCTCGAGGCGTGTAAGCTCCCAGGCTCTAGAGCACAGGCTCTGTGTTTGTGACGCACAGGCTTCTTTGCTCCAAGGCACGTGGGATCTTCCTGGATCCAGGATTAAACCTGTGTCTCCTGCATTGGCAGATAGAATCTTTACCACTGAGCCACCAGAAAAGTCAGTTCTGAAATTTTTAAATTCAGGGGAAATGTCTTTTGGGAGTCAGGATGATTCTTGAGAGTCTCATGATACCATGAGATTCGTGGCATTGCTAATGAGTAACAGGAGGTAGACAATAGATTGATTCTAAGAGCTAAGTTGGGGTCCTCACAAGCTAGATTCATTAGAATAAACCAGCAAAGATTTTGAGGTGAGCTAGCTAGAGAAGAAAGAAGAAATGTATGAGAGTGTGGGGCTCCTAAACCCAGGAAAGAGAGTTCTCAATAGAGAGGGAGTGATAAACTGTGCCCAGTGTTGTCTAAAGGAGTGATTACTATTGCTAAGGTATTAGGTGGAGTAGGAGGTGGTGGTTAGAAAACAAGATGCTCCAACCTGATAGTACATATAGAATTCCAGTTCTAAGTTGTGGGGAATGATGGTTGAGACAATGATCTATTAGGATGAAGGACAGGATCACAGGAAGTAAGGAGTTTAAGGGACAGAAAGGCTAGTGTGTTTGGAAGCACACTGGAACAAATGATATACCGTTTGGAAAAGTTGCATATATCAAACTAGAGTAATAGGCTAAATCTATCAACTTGTCAATTAACAATAAAAAGGAGGACGTTCTAAATTTAGATCTAATATACTAACTGCTCCAGGAAACTCATGATTTAACATTAGACCATAGATACAGAACTTAATGGATTTAGTTGACTGTGTACTCTGTAAGGGTTTGCCAATTAGATTATCAAGAATCTTTTCCAATAAAGTTTCTTGGAAACAATTCGCCAAAAACTTTAATAACTTTCTGCATAAAATAATAGCAACCAAAAATAAGGAAGATGGTTCCACTTTAAAATATGTAAGTGACATTTACATATGACATTCTTTCACATATTCTATGTAGAGCACATCAAAGGAAGAGGTCAGCATTATGAGAGAATTTCAAATCATGTCACATGATGACTGTGTTCACAGACATATTTCCCTTAAGGAAAAGAAGTTAAGGAAAAACAAGTGAGAGGCATTTAATATTTTTCTTTGAAAATTAGTGAGGACAGCATGTAGTGATACCCCTATTTGACACCAGTAAAAGAAAGTATATTTTCAGTAATTCTTAGCATTCTTTCATTTGCAATGTGATCATTGAACATTTTTGAAAATGAATAAACTGAAGTTAACCTTACAGAAAAGGCTTATATTGCATGGTTCTAAGACACCATCTGGAGAAGTCAATGGCACCCCACTCCAGCACTCTTGCCTGGAAAATCCCATGGATGGAGAAGCCTAGTAGCCTGCAGTCCATGGGGTCGCTAAGAGTTGGACATGACTGAGCAACTTCACTTTCACTTTTCACTTCATGCATTAGAGAGGGAAATGGCAACCCACTCCAGTGTTCTTGCCTGGAGAATCCCAGGGACAGGGGAGCCTGGAGGGCTTCTGTCTTTGGGGTCACACAGAGTCGGACACGACTGAAGCGACTTAGCAGCAGCAGCAGCAGCAAGACACCATCAGTTATATGATACCACTGTTTTATGCAGCAAGCTGCCAATGCAATTATGACTTCACTTTTAAAACACAGCTTGATTTCAGGGACGTTAGAATCTGAAAAACATTTAATATATATTGATGATATGTAGTAATTAAACACTACACTCCTTCAACTTCTGGTTTTTGATAATGGTGTTATAGTGTTCTATGTATCTTTCAAATATCCCAAATTTGCATAAAAATATATTATGGAAAGTGTAGAATGTCAAGTTTTTGGTGTTCTACGGAACGTCAAATTTTTATACAATAGTCATATATATATTAAACTTAAGAGTTGTATTTTCCCTAACTTTTCAAACCATGTTTAGCTTTTTGAGATCAGTGACAAAATTCTTGCTGGAATGTTTTCAATTATCCAGGCAAAATACTGCACTTACTGCATTTCTTTTGATTATTAGTAAGAAAATGGAGATTCTGTAATGGGCATACCATGTATCCTTAATACTGCCATCTGTAGTATCTTCTGCAAGTTTGCACCAAGAAGCCCCTCTGGCCCTGTCGTAAAGCTCTTGAGTACTTCCTGCGCCTTCTGGTTTATGGATGCCTTTTGTCAGCATGTTCCATCTTTATTAGATCTTCCTTCAGGTCATATTAGACTATCATGGGCACAGCAGGCTTCTAAGATGTTTGTGTAATGTTGATTAATATGGCATTGTCTTATAACTTCTGTGGTTATGGTGCATTATCATTTAAAAAATAGCTGAATGAAGGGTGTTTTAACTTTAATTCAGGCTCTCTTCTGAAGAAACCTAAAATCTTGGCTGTGAAGAGACAGTTGGATGAACACTGCTTTTGTGTGAATGGCTAGAAGGAAGCTGGATTTGAGCCTTGAGTAATTTCAGTGGCGAATGAGGAAGTAGCATTTTAAGAAGGAGTTGTGAAGTAGATATTCCTCACCCTAAAACGCGTGGTAACTTGTAAGCTTGATGCTTTTCTAATTACAGAATGCCAACTATGTGTAACCATAGCAATTATATGTCCATGTTTAAAGATCAGACTGAAGGAAAACGATAAAGATCCAGGTATTATTTAATCTTATGACTTGCCACTTCTTATGAATGAAGTAGAAAATGACTTTTCTAAAAAAAAATTAAGATTTAAAAACAGACTTCCATCTGGAAGTATTCAGAAGAGTTTGTACAGAAGAATGTGGGTGCAGCAAGAAACTATTTTATTTCTTGAAGTGATGAAGTATATAAAATGCTTCTTTGGTTTGAACTGCATATTTGCTTCCCTAATTCTTCACCTTTCCATTGTGGTATACCAGTGGGAGATGGGGCTGGGTGAGTTAATTGCTTTTCTCCAGTACTGAATACAAATGAACGCAGTTTTGCTTCATGGAGAAAAAACTTTCATAGAAGTAATTCCTAGGGAGGTAGAGTGGGAAAAAGAAATTAGTATCAATAGGTTTGTACACCTTAGTGAGACTTTCAGAATGAAGTTCAGCCATATTGGTTACTTCAGTTCAGTTCAGTCGCTCAGTCATGTCTGACTCTTTGCGGCGACCCCATGAACCGCAGCATGCCAGGCCTCCCTGTCCATCACCAACTCCTGGAGTCCACCCAAATCCATGTCCATCCAACCATCTCATCCTCTACCGTCCCCTTCTCCTGCCTTCAATCTTTCCCAACATCAGAGTCTTTTCAAATAAGTCAGCTCTTTGCATCAGGTGGCCAAAATATTGGAGTTTCAGCTTCAACATCAGTCCTTCCAATGAACACCCAGAACTGATGTCCTTTAGGGTGAACTGGTTGGATCGCCTTGCAGTCGAAAGGACTCTCAAGAGTCTTCTCCAACAGCACAGTTCAAAAGCATCAATTCTTCGATGATCAGCTTTCTTCACAGTCCAACTCTCACATCCATACATGACCACAGGAAATACCATAGCCTTGACTAGATGGACCTTTGTTGACAAAATAATGTCTCTGCCTTTGAATATGCTGTCTAAGTTGGTCATAACTTTCCTTCCATGGAGTAAGCGTCTTTTAATTTTCACTTTTAAAACACAGCTTGATTTCAGGGACGTTAGAATCTGAAAAACATTTAATATATATTGATGATATGTAGTAATTAAACACTACACTCCTTCAACTTCTGGTTTTTGATAATGGTGTTATAGTGTTCTATGTATCTTTCAAATATCCCAAATTTGCATAAAAATATATTATGGAAAGCGTAGAATGTCAAGTTTTTGGTGTTCTACGGAACGTCAAATTTTTATACAATAGTCATATATATATTAAACTTAAGAGTTGTATTTTCCCTAACTTTTCAAACCATGTTTAGCTTTTTGAGATCAGTGACAAAATTCTTGCTGGAATGTTTTCAATTATCCAGGCAAAATACTGCACTTACTGCATTTCTTTTGATTATTAGTAAGAAAATGGAGATTCTGTAATGGGCATACCATGTATCCTTAATACTGCCATCTGTAGTATCTTCTGCAAGTTTGCACCAAGAAGCCCCTCTGGCCCTGTCGTAAAGCTCTTGAGTACTTCCTGCGCCTTCTGGTTTAGGATGCCTTTTGTCAGCACGTTCCATCTTTATTAGATCTTCCTTCAGGTCATATTAGACTATCATGGGCACAGCAGGCTTCTAAGATGTTTGTGTAATGTTGATTAATATGGCATTGTCTTATAACTTCTGTGGTTATGGTGCATTATCATTTAAAAAATAGCTGAATGAAGGGTGTTTTAACTTTAATTCAGGCTCTCTTCTGAAGAAACCTAAAATCTTGGCTGTGAAGAGACAGTTGGATGAACACTGCTTTTGTGTGAATGGCTAGAAGGAAGCTGGATTTGAGCCTTGAGTAATTTCAGTGGCGAATGAGGAAGTAGCATTTTAAGAAGGAGTTGTGAAGTAGATATTCCTCACCCTAAAACGCGTGGTAACTTGTAAGCTTGATGCTTTTCTAATTACAGAATGCCAACTATGTGTAACCATAGCAATTATATGTCCATGTTTAAAGATCAGACTGAAGGAAAACGATAAAGATCCAGGTATTATTTAATCTTATGACTTGCCACTTCTTATGAATGAAGTAGAAAATGACTTTTCTAAAAAAAAATTAAGATTTAAAAACAGACTTCCATCTGGAAGTATTCAGAAGAGTTTGTACAGAAGAATGTGGGTGCAGCAAGAAACTATTTTATTTCTTGAAGTGATGAAGTATATAAAATGCTTCTTTGGTTTGAACTGCATATTTGCTTCCCTAATTCTTCACCTTTCCATTGTGGTATACCAGTGGGAGATGGGGCTGGGTGAGTTAATTGCTTTTCTCCAGTACTGAATACAAATGAACGCAGTTTTGCTTCATGGAGAAAAAACTTTCATAGAAGTAATTCCTAGGGAGGTAGAGTGGGAAAAAGAAATTAGTATCAATAGGTTTGTACACCTTAGTGAGACTTTCAGAATGAAGTTCAGCCATATTGGTTACTTCAGTTCAGTTCAGTCGCTCAGTCATGTCTGACTCT
The DNA here is from genome assembly GCA_006408675.1 of Madoqua kirkii. NCBI lineage: Eukaryota > Metazoa > Chordata > Mammalia > Artiodactyla > Bovidae > Madoqua > Madoqua kirkii. The sequence goes on from SJYC01065088.1 coordinate 7,831, forward strand.
TTGCGGCGACCCCATGAACCGCAGCATGCCAGGCCTCCCTGTCCATCACCAACTCCTGGAGTCCACCCAAATCCATGTCCATCCAACCATCTCATCCTCTACCGTCCCCTTCTCCTGCCTTCAATCTTTCCCAACATCAGAGTCTTTTCAAATAAGTCAGCTCTTTGCATCAGGTGGCCAAAATATTGGAGTTTCAGCTTCAACATCAGTCCTTCCAATGAACACCCAGAACTGATGTCCTTTAGGGTGAACTGGTTGGATCGCCTTGCAGTCGAAAGGACTCTCAAGAGTCTTCTCCAACAGCACAGTTCAAAAGCATCAATTCTTCGATGATCAGCTTTCTTCACAGTCCAACTCTCACATCCATACATGACCACAGGAAATACCATAGCCTTGACTAGATGGACCTTTGTTGACAAAATAATGTCTCTGCCTTTGAATATGCTGTCTAAGTTGGTCATAACTTTCCTTCCATGGAGTAAGCGTCTTTTAATTTCATGGCTGCAATCACTACCTGCAGTGATTTTGGAGCCCCCTAAAATAACGTCAGCCACTGTTCCCACTGTTTCCCCATCTATCTGCCATGAAGTGATGGGACCAGATGCCATGATCTTCGTTTTCTGAATGTTGAGCTTTAGGCCAACTTTTTTACTCTCCTCTTTCACTTTCATCAGGAGCGTCTTTAGTTCCTCTTCACTTTCTGCCATAACGGTGGTATCATCTGCATATCTGAGGTTACTGATATTTCTCCTGGTAATCTCGATTCCAGCTTGTTTCCTCAAGCCCAGTGTTTCTCATGATGTGCTACTCTGCATATAAGTTAAACAAGCAGGGTGACAATATACAGCCTCGACGTACTCCTTTTCCTGTTTGGAACCAGTCTGTTGTTCCATGTCCAGTTCTAACTGTTGCCTCCTGACCTGCATAGAGGTTTCTCAGGAGGCAGGTCAGGTGGTCTGGTATTCCCATCTCTTTCAGAATTTTCCACAGTCATGGTCTCTCTGAGGGATTTGATAGCATTTTCTCAATGCCTTGGATTGCCCAGGAAGCCAGCATCAGGGTAGAATGGTCAGCACCAGTATTTTATTTGGCAATAAGATAAAGAAGTGACCTGAACATCTGCCCGTGTCCTACACTATTCGGGTTTTAGTAGCATCAATATATTCCTGTATTGGTATCAGCCCCCGTTCCACTTTCTGTGATGTCATATAAAGCTGCCGGTATAGCATGGATTCTGTCCTAAATCTCATTGGATATCTGTATAAAAATCCTTGAAACTATGAGGACGTGATGGTCATACTTAAGGAGATATTCTAACTCAGCAAGGGAATGTGATTCTCTTTCTCCTCAAGATACAGCTGCAGAATTTTTCAGCTGAGATCTTTGTGAGGTCAGGTTATTTTCTTTTTAAAGGTTTAAACTGAACCGTGGAATAGGGCATGATGCAATCATAGCAATAGATTCTTGTGACAGGAGCAAAAGGAGCCAGCCTCTTGTCTTCAGGACTTTTTCCTGGTGGCTCAGATGGTAAATAATCTGCCTACGATGCAGGAGACCTGAGGTTGGGAAGATCTTCTGCAGAAGGAAATGGAAATCTACTCCAGAATTGTTGCCTGGAGAATTCCATGGACAGAGGAACCTGGTGGACTATAGCCCATGGGGGTCACAAAGAGTTGGGCAAGCTTGAGTGACTAACACTTGTATTTACAACAAATATTAATTTAAAAAAAGATGAGGTATGGGTCAAATAATGATATATCCCAGTGACATAAAGTGAATAGAAATTGAAAAAGAAAAATAAGAAGAAAATGACAATATAGAGCTAAAATGAAGCCCAGGGTATATTTATAAAGTTGAAAGGGGTACTCAAGAATGTAAGTTAGAAGACTGTAGTTTTAGCTTACACATTTCTAGCTTCTAAAGGAAAGAGAAAAATTATTTACAAGATACGAAGTGCCATGCTATTAATGCTAATTAATTTATCAAGAGGAAAAGATCTTTTGTTCCAGCTATGTACATTGTTCTCACAGGGAGCACTGCGGTGAGGTTAACCTCAACAAAACACCTTCCGTGAATATAGTAAAATATTATTGTAGGCATTTTTTTCTTATTATCTGCATTTAATATGAGCCTGTAGAAACATGGAACCTAGTAAAATGTAATTGTATGAGGGTTGTAAAAAGTGATCTCAAGGACAAAAGGTTATGAAAGTCTGGTTTTGTTCCCAGTATAAAAAATCAGAAATCTGGAGCAGACATTGGCAAACTTGTCCCTACAGGCCACAGTAAATATTTTTGGCCATGTGTGTCCTCTGGTGTGCATTACAACCGATCAGCTCTGCTGTGCTCACATGAAACAACCACAGATAATGTGTAAATGAGTTGGGGTACCTGTGTACCAATAAAACTTGATTTACAAAATCAGGCAGTGAGCCAGATTGGGTTCTCAGATCACAGTTTGCCAACTCCAATCTGAAGAAATAAGGATTTTATTTATTTTGAAGTTTTCTTTGTATCCGTAATTCTTCAAAACAAAAGTTTAATAAGCAGTAGAAAACAAGGATTAAAAGCTCAAATATATTTTTCAGTTTGAGGACTGAAAATTAAAAAAATTACCATGTAAGGGTAATATTTGATACAGTCCCTCAAACAGAGTCTGGTTTGATATTTTCAAATGAAAAGTAATGCATTTAACCAGAGCTTCCTCACCTCTGAATAAGTGAAGTGGGATGAGTAGAAATAACCATCATCAACATTTTGTGCCCCAGCTTCCACATTCTACCCCCCAAAATGAATGCTTTTAAATAATGTGCACCCAGGAATGGCCAGGTATGAATCTTGGCTCTTCTACCTGCCAGACCAGTGAACCTGAGCAAGTTATGTCCCCTGTCTGTAACTTCATCTTATCAGAGAACTGGACATAACAATTGCATCTTTGCAGGGTTGCTGTGAGACAAACTACTTAGCTATTAGCTGAGGATCCATATGCATTGATAAATGACAGTTTGCCCCCTGGAGTCTATGCCAGAAGCCTCAAGTTGTTGGCCAGGGCGGCTACATAAAACATATAGCCTGCTAGGCTCCTCTGTCCATGGAATTTTCCAGATAAGAATACTGGAGTGGGTAGCCATTCCCTTCTCCAGGGGATCTTTCCTGACCCTGAAATCGAACTCCAGTCTCTCACGTTGCAGGTGGATTCTTTACCATCTGAACCACCAAGGAAGCCCTATATAGAACCATAGATCATGTAAAATTTGGGGCTATATAAGCATCTGAGATGCCAGTATGAGAGAATATGACCATACATGAACATAAGGATTTTAAGGAAAAGAAAAAGAGGAAGTCAAAAACCTCATCACCGCAAGCTCGCAGTGTTGAATGGGAGTGGCTTTGCTTCCACCTGCCCAGCCCACCTCCCTGGTGCTCGGGCTGGCCTCTGTGACATTCACAGGCCAGTGTCCCGCTCTTTTTTTTTTGGCAGTGCCCAGAAGGAATAGAAGTCCTCCTTGGTACCATGTCTGCATTTTTTTTTTCTTTTCTGTACTTGGTCCACTTCATTTTTTACATCATTTGCAGGGTTCTTGTCAGGACACCAGAGAGTAGTGGGTTAGAGAGTCTGTAAATCAAGAAGTTAATAGGAGTTCTCTGATAAAAGGATTTCTGGTTAAATAAACTTAGAGATGCTGAAAGAAGAAACAAAACCAGGTGTCTTTCCTTTGGGCCTCTCATTATCCTTTAATGTATTAATACTTCCAGGCTCCAAGATAGAAGTACATGCTACAGCTTTCTTGAATCAGTTTTAACAAAGAAAAATGCAAGCAAGAGTCCTTTCATTTTAATGCTTCATGCATTTGTGGCCACTGCGCCACTGACCACATTTCTCCAATACAGTGTGATATGGGAAACACTGCCTTTACCATTCCAAAAGCCTCCACAGAATTTGTGATTTTAAGACAAACATTCTACATGTATCTGTTGCAAATAGTATCTACTGATACTGTTTCTGGGAATATTGTTACCTGATTCCTTGATGATTGAGCCTACTTTATAACATTGCTGGATAATAATAGTATTGATAGTATAATAGTATCGATGGTATAATAGTATTGATAGTATAATAGTATAATAGCAAAGACTAACTGAATACTTATAGGCAGTGGTAAGTATTTTGCTGTTACTGCATCATCTCCTATAACTGTCAAAAAATACCATGGTTTATCTTATCCCTATTCTACAAAGAAAGGAAATGAAACAGAGAGGATAAATAAGTTGAAAGTCACACAGCTGCTAAGTGAGCTACTGGACTCCGCTGTCTTGGCTACATGCAGTGACAATTGGAAAACGTCTGTCCCAAATTATATCTAAATTAATAGACATTTGTTAATCTTAGATCATATTTCTCTTATTAAGTAACTATGTATGAAGATTGAGAATAGCACTAGCTTTTAAGCATAAAACATCAATAAAAATAGAAAAATGTTACTTTTAATTTTTTCCCCCAAGGTCATAGATCTTACTAATTCAGTAGGTTCATACAATTGTGATGAAACTTAGTGAAGTCATGAAATAAAGCTACTTAAGAGCTTTAAAATACTATATGATCTGACAAGGTCATTTCTAAAGACCCACCCATGGACTTCTTAAGACACAGATTTCTTATATTGATTCCTGTAGGTCCTGATTAGCCCCATGGCACCCGACTCCAGTGCTCTTGCCTGGAAAATCCCATGGACAGAGGAGCCTGGTGGGCTGCAGTCCATGGGGTCGCTAAGAGTCGGACACAACTGAGCAACTTCACTTTCAGTTTTCACTTTCATGCACTGGAGAAGAAAATGGCAACCCACTCCAGTGTTCTTGCCTGGAGAATCCCAGGGACGGGGTGCCTGGTGGGCTGCTGTCTAGGGAGTCGCACAGAGTCAGACACGACTGAAGCGACTTAGCAGCAACAGCAGCTCCCAATTTAAAACAGTAAAAGCCAAGAAAGATCAGCAAAAGAGACACAAAAATTGATACTCCCCTGTGAGGTGATAGAAATTTGATAGTGCTTAATAAAAAGATAGATATGCCTAAATTACCTTTGTCCTCATGTCATCACTATCCACCTTTCCCTGAAGTCTAGTGTATGATTTTGCTCCAAGAGGTACAAACTTCCACTTTATTAGAAGCAAAAATATGACAGAGCATTGGAAAGAACAGTGGATCAACTATCACTGGACCTGAACAGTGAGGTCCAACAATAGTTATTAAGTTAGAAGAAAACATTTGTTATTCAGTAAATTGGAAAACAAATTCTCAAGGTAATATATAATAAAATATTATTATTCTAAATGTGTGTATATATGCATGTGTATATATACACACACATATATATATATGCTAAGTCGCTTCAGTCGTATCTGACTCTGTGCGACCCCATAGATGGCAGCCCACCAGGCTCCCACGTCCCTGGGATTCTCCAGGCAAGAACACTGGAGTGGGTTGCCATTTCCTTCTCCAATGCATGAAAGTGAACAGTGGAAGTGAAGTCGCTCAGTCGTGTCCAATTCCTAGAGACCCCATGGACTGTAGCCTACCAGGCTCCTCCATCCATGGGGTTGTCCAGGCAAGAGTACTGGAGTGGGTTGCCATTGCCTTCTTCATATATATATATGTGTGTGTGTGTGTGTGTGTGTGTGTGTGTGTAAACATATGCATATATACATATTGCATTTCATTGATACCAAGATGCTATTGATTATAACATACAACATCAATATCAAAGCTTTTATCAGAAAATATAAACATTTTATCAAAAATGCAACATTTTATAAGATATATTCAGGTTTCAGGCATCATAATAATTCAGATGTACCGTATGAAGGAGCCTGGCTGAGATGGAATTGATGGATTATTGACTGATCAGATGTGGAGGCTGGCAGAACGAGAAAAGTTGATATTGGTTCTAGTTGGCTGTGTAAGGGTAGGGGTTGGTGGATCTGGGTAGCTAATTCAAATTGTAGCACATTTAAGTTTATTTATGACATCCTTAAGTGTCAAGTTGAAAGTGTTTTTGAACTACGTGGGGTTACTTTTAAATAGATTACTGTGATATTGAATGGTTTACCTTGGAAACGAACAGAGATCATTCTGTCGTTTTTGAGACTGCATCCAAGTACTGCGCTTTGGACTCTTTTGTTGACCATGATGGCTACTCCATTTCTTCTGAGGGATTCCTGCCTGTGGGGTTGGTGATGGACAGGGAGGCCTGGTGAGCTACAATTCGTGGGTACAGAGTCAGACACGACTGAGTGACTGAACTGAACTGAACTGAACCTTTAAATGGATCACCCTCTAATTATGCCTTATTTTTTGCTCTGGTATATTTAAAGGTACTGATGGTGGATGGACATCATTAGGTATCTCTTATTATATTGTCCTCCAAATATCTTAACTGTGAGTTTTTCAGAGTATTATTTTTCCTTTCATGCCTCCTGGGTGATAACTATTTGAAGGTTTTATGACCATGCCTAAGTGCTCATGTTTCACTGCTATTATTCCATTAAATCAAAACACTTTCTTCAAGAAAATGTTTTTCGTTTGTGTGCTAAGTCACTTAGTAGCATCTGACGCTGCGTGACCCTGTGGAATGTAGCCCACCAGACTCCTCTGTCCATGGGAATCTCTAGGCAAGGATACTGGAGTGGATTGCCATGCCCTACTCCAGGGGATCTTCCTGACCAAGGGATTGAACCTGTGTCTGTTATGTCCCTTGCATTGGCAGGAAGGTTCTTTACCACTAGCATGATCTGGGAAGCCTTTTTTTTTTTGCTTAAATGACACACATCTTTCTAATTGTGAAGATAATTAGCAATCAAAGACAATTCGGAAAATGTTAGCTTAAGAAATGACTTGAAGACATCTATAATTGTACATCTGTGTGTGTGTGTGCTTAGTCACTCAGTTGTGTCTGGCTCTTTGCAATCCCAGGGACTGTAGCCTGCCAGGCTCCTCTGTCCATGGGGATTCTCCAGGCAAGGATACTGGCATGGGTTGCCATGCCCTCCTCCAGGGGATCTTCCCAACCCAGGGATCCAAACCAGGTCTCCTGCATTGCAGATAGATTCTTTACCATCTAAGCCACCAGGTTTCCCCAAGAATACTGGAGTGGGTGGCCTATCCTTTCTCTATGGGATCTTCCTGACCCAGGAGTCAAATCAGGGTCTCTTGCCTTGCAGGCTAATTCTGAACTACCTGTGAAGCCCCCAATTATACCTCTACCTACGTGTAAATACTTAATTTGAAATGTTTCTAGACTTTTAGTTTTACAAATTCTTTCATGTATAATTGATAGCAATTGTAGTTTTAATTCTTCCTCGTTTAATATGGACATTGTGAGCATGTCACTCTTCTAAAAGCAGATGTTTAGTCTGGGTAGATAAGAGCACATATTTGATAGTTTGATTAAATGAAATATTTTATATAACAGAGTCATGTTTATTCGTGTTATTTGATTGACTTCAGAGAGGGGGTTTTATAACATTTAGTTTTAAGGAAAAATCTGCTATATAAAAGCTCAACAAGAGGAAAGGAGCCCTAATTATTATATCTCTAACCATCTGTATTTTACAATGTTACATAATACAGTGAGCTCAGGTGGTTCCAGACATGTATAAATTTGAACAAATTATACAAGTCACAGTTGGCAATAACACTCCATAAATTCCGTAATATTTCTGAGAAGCTAGTGACTCTTTATAATTTCAAATCATTGTCAGACATCTCCTTAAACTTAACCTTTGCTAAAAAGTCTCTGGATCTTAAATATCAATAAGAATATTCCAAACTGATAAAATTCTTTAATTCCTAAGTTGACCATGACGAAAGAAGTTTTGATAGCATTGTAATTCATTATTCTCTTCCCAAAGTGTCTGATGCCCACAGTGATGTGAAAAATAGAATTGCATAGAACTTTTAGAAATGAATTTATAGTAATTTATAGTACTTATCATTGGGCTCATGATTTTAAACTCTGTTTGGATAAATGTCAGATACTATATTCCAAAATAAGCTTTCTCTGAGTTTGACCATTTAGAGTTACACGTAATATAAATGTAAACTGTTATCCACTGGCCTGGCTTGCTAGGGTGCCTTGAAATCAGCTGCCTTTGACCATCAGATAAGTGTGTTAAAAGTTACTTTAAAATTCCTGGTGCTAGACAAGGAATAGCTGCTCAGTAAACATATGACTACCTACCGGAAGAGTTCTAACAGACTTCTAAAGAATGGGGTATAAGAGCAAGGGGATGCAGTGGGGTAAAGAATCCGCCTGCCAGTAGAGGAGGTGCAAGAGACAAGGGTTTGACCCCTGGGGGGCAGGGGGAGATCACCTGGAGTGGGAAATGGCAGCCTGCTCCAGGATTCTTGCCTGGGAAATCCTAGGGTCAGAGGGAGCCTGGCGGGCTACAGTCTGTGGGTCTCACTCACAGCGGGTAGAAATGGGAAAGGCACTCAGGGAAACATGATTAGGTTGGTGAGAGAGAAAGCAGCTGAAAAGAATGAGGCAGACTCAGAGAGGAGCCAGAAAGAAATTCCATTACATTAAAAAATCTCATTTTTGTTTTTCCCAGAGATGTTCTTTTTAAAAATACTCTTTCCTTATGAATTTCCCATTTTCTCATTTAGGGCCTACATTGATGTTCAGTCTCTCAGTCATGTTCGACTCTTTGTGACCCCATGGACTGCAGCACACCAGGTTTCCCTGCCCTTCACTATCTCCCAGAATTTGCTCAGACTCATGTCCACTGAGTCAATAATGCCATTCAGCCATCTCATCCTCTGTTACCCGTTCTCCTCTTGCCCTCAGTCTTTCCAGCATCAGGGTCTTTTCTGATGAGTCAGCTCTTCATATCAGGTGGCCAAAGTATTGGAGCTTCAGTATCAGTATCAGTCCTTCCAATGAATATTCAGGACTGATTTCCTTTAAGATTGACTAGTTTGATCTCTTTGCAGTCCAAGGGACTCTCAAGAGTCTTCTCCAACACCACAGTTCAAAAGCATCAATTCTTCAATGCTCAGCTTTCTTTATGGTCCAACTCTCACATCCATACGTGACTACTGGAAAAACCATAGCTTTAACTAGACAGAACTTTGTTGGCAAAGTAATGTCTCTGCTTTTTAATATACTATCTAGATTGGTCATAGCTTTTCTTCCAAGGATCAAACATCTTTTAATTTCCTGGCTGCAGTGAATGTCTGCAGTGAAAATAAAGTTTATCACTGTTCTAATTTTTTTGCCCATCTATTTGCTGTGAAGTGATGCAACCAGATGCCATGATCTTCGTTTTTTGAATGTTGACTTTTAAACCAGCTTTTTCACTCTCCTCTTTCATTCTTATCCAGAGGCTCTTTAGTTCTTCGCTTTCTGTCCTAAGGGTGATTTCATCTGCATAACTGAGGTTATTGATATTTCTCCCGGCAATCTTGATTCCAGCTTGTGCTTCATCCAGTCTGGCATTTTGCATGATGTGCTCTGCTATAAGTTAAATAATCAGGGTGACAATATACAGCCTTGACATACTCCTTTCCTAATTTTGAACTAGTCTGTTGTTGCATGTCCAGTTCTAACTGTTGCTTCTTGACCTGCATACAGGTTTCTCAGGAGGCAGTTTAGGTGGTCTGGTATTCCCATCTCTTTAAGAATTTTCCAGTTTTTTGTGATCCACACAGCCAAAGGCTTTAGCACAGTCAATAAAGCAGGATTGCATGTTGGCAATTTGATTTCTGGTTCCTCTGCCTTTTCTAAATCCAGCTTGTATGTCTGGAAGTTATCTTTTGAAGTACATTTTAAGCCTAACTTGAAGGATTTTGAGCACTGCCTTGCTAGCGTGTGGAAAATGTGCAGTTGTGTGGTACTTTGAACGTTCTTTGGCATTGCTCTTCTTTGGGATTGAAATGAAACCTGACCTTTTTCAGTCTTGTGGCCACTGCTGAGTTTTCCAAATTTGCAGGAATATTGAGTGCCTGCCTGCTACGTTGCTTTAGTCACGTCCAGTTCTTTGCAACTCTATGGGCCACAGTCTACCACGTTCCTCTGTCCATGTGATTCTCCAGGCAAGAATACTGGAGAGGGTTATATTTCTTTCTCCAGAGGATCTTTCTGACCTAAGGATTGAGCCCACATCTTATTATGTCTCACTATTGCAGGTGGGATTGTTGTAGCCACACATTCCAAGAAACAAACTCGAGGAAGGACGATGCAGATAGTGAAGTGCAGTTTATTACACCAGTGGGCCCAAGGCAGAGTCTCCTCTTAGCCAAGGACTCCGACCAGTTTCTGTGAAAATCTTTTATACTCTGTGTATACAGTGCTCAAACCCATCTCCCCAAATTCCTTGAAACTTGCATAAACAAAGAAAGGTAGATACAATAGCCCCATCACTCATGTGTCATGTGCTTAAACAGTTAAACAATTGGTCATTAATCAGTAAGCCCAAGGTTACACTCTGATAAGCACAGGAAGAAATTTATGACCTGTGCGGAGACAAGGGTGATTAGTATATGTTTTCTCTTAGATGATGAGTAGCCTAGATGCGACTCTCAAGGTTCCTTTGTCCTTCGGGGGTCTTATCCTTCTGCTGGTGTGTCGTTTCCATATGCACTGAGCACAGAGTTCAGAATCCACAGAAAAGGCAGCCACACATGGCCAGCACGGAACAGGCCTAGGGCGGAGTCCAGGCCCTACGGTCTCCTCCTTCAGGATCTTTACCACTAGCACCATCTGGGAAATGCGTATCGAGTGCAGCATTTCCTTTTTCTCTTTCTTCTTTTTGAGTACAGCACATTAACAGCATCTTATTTTAGGATTTGAAATAGCTTAGCTGGAAATTCATCACCTCCACTAGCTTTGTTGGTTGCAATGGTTCCTAAGGCCCACCTGACTTCACAGTCCATAATGTCTGGCTCTACGTGAGTGATCACACCATCGTGGTTTTCTGGGTCATTAAGCCCTTTTGTTGTACAGTTCTTCTGTGTATTCTTACCACCTCTTCTTATCTTCTCCCTCTGTTAGGCCTATACTATTTCTGTCCTTTATCTGTCCATCTTTGCATGAAATGTTCCCTTGGTATCTCTAATTTTCTTGAAAAGATCTCTAGTTTCCCCTCATTCTATTGTTATCCTCTATTTCTTCTCATTGTTCACTTAAGAAGGCTTTCCTACCTCTCCATGCTATTCCTTGAAACTGCATTCAGATGAGTATCTTTCCTTTTCTCCTTTGAGTTTTGCTTCTTTTCTCAGCTGTAAGACCTTTTCAGACAACATTTTGCCTTTTTGGTTTTCCCTTTTTGAGGAATGGTTTTGATCACTGCCTCCTGTACAGTGTTACAAACCTCCATCCATAGTTTTTCAGGCTCTCTGTCTATTAGATCTAATTCCTTGAATCTCTTTGTCACTTCCACTTTACAACTCATAAGGGATTTGATTTAGGTTATACCTGAATGGCCTAATGGTTTCCCCTCCATTCTTCAATTTAAGTCTGAATTTTGCAATAAGGAATTTGCCCTACATATTTTGTGGAAATCAAGAGTTTTCTTTCTTTCTTTTTTTTTTTTTTTTTTTACTGAGGTGTATTTGTTGCATATTTACAATAAAATATCAGCCAGTCATTTCAGAGATTCTGTATCAGTTCAGCAAGCAACTGATAAGACAAAATTATCTCAGATCCATTTCTGAAATTGGATGGGGAATATTAAAGGGAATAACTTCTTACTTTAGTTCTGATCATCACTTTGACATTGTGGTACTAGTTATGCTGTAAGTTGAACTCATGGATTATATCCTATCTAATAGTTGGGGCTGGGCTCTTGAGCTTGTTATCCTTTTTTGTGTGTAGCTGGGGCCTCAAAAACACTCAAAACTACAAGGAGATGCCGTTGTATTTTAAGACAAGATTGATCACCCAATCAGTGTTAAGAGACACTGGGAGAGAAATCTAAGGCTTGACTTGGGTTAATTGGATTGTCTAGTTGTTATCGCAACGCAGGATACTGATTCGTCAATAGCACCGGCCACTCAGAGTGGACTGTCACAGCCTTCCCGTGTTGTACTTTTTCACTGCATTTTACATTTGGTGGGTGAGGCTATGATGCTCTGATACTTGCTTGGCCTGAAAATGTTAGTCATTTATTGATTTAAAAAAATAATGGACTCTATTGCTCTCATCTTGATTTATTTCTAAGAAGGATGGATTTAATGAAACTATTACACAGGAGAAGGTGCTCTATTTTTGTTTATACCTGGGAAAGAAAAGATTTCACAGCATCTCCATTTGTCTATCACTATGTGCAGCTTCACTGTCTTTTCTTTATTCTAGTAGTCACCTCAATAAATCACTGGTTTTTAATGTCATTTATAAAGATTGTATGTTATTGCATTTCCAGATACAAAGCAGCATTAATGGGAAATTGTTAATGGAAACTTGAATCATCTAAATTATCTAGAATTTCAAAATGACAAATCTATTATTTATTGTGAATAATAGTTCTACAGTTTAATATAGCTTCATTTTTTTAAAAACAAATGATGATCATTCAGCCTGATTCTTTGCACAGTGCAGGAGAAGACAAATGTTAACCAAGATAGGAATGTAGATTTTCAAAGATGCCTTCTACTCCATTCTGCATATAGGCTCATTTCTAGCCTTGTGAATCATAAGAGAAAACATAATTAGAATAATTTTTAGTTTAGTGTCCTGATATCAGTTGTTTTCTTTATTTTCCTTATGCATCAGTACATGTTTTAGTAACTGCTGTTCTCCCAAGTTAAGATACGCGGGTGGTATTGGCTTTGCTGTGTCAGGAAGGTGGAGGTTAATGGGTCTGGGCTTTTTTATCATTGTCTACAGTTTGCTGCTATCACCTTTTCCTCTCTGTACTGCCATCAATAATAGAGCTAATATCATGGAGTCAATTTCTGCATTTATTCAAATATCAGATAATATGCACCTTGTATTGATCCCATTGTGTTACTAAAACATTCTTTTTCATTTATATTGATTTCTGGGACTAGAAGTCTGTACTTAGTGAGCATCAACAGTAGTGAAGTCATCTCATCGTTCAGCTGTAACAGTGTGCTACTTGCTAGATTGTCAATTCTGAACATTTTTAAACATAGGAGACTGTAGAAGATACAGAAAAAGGTCTTTCTATAAAGAGACAAATTCCATATAAAATACATTTGATTATTGTAGGACCATTTTGCAACAGCTTTCTATGATTGAATCACAATTCAGTTTTCTCTGTATGTGTCTATACATGTGCACTCACACACGCTTTCAAGCGCACACTCTGTGTGGTTTATTTCATTTTGCTTGCCTGTTAGTATTACCTACAGTGACCATTCCTCTGTTCCTCTTTATTCTCTTCTATAAATCTCAAATTACTCTTTAATATGTGTTTATGAGCTATCAGTTTTTATCCCCTCCATATTTTAAGAAGGCAAACACAGTTAAGTCAAGATGACTAATGGAATGGTGGGGAGAAGCATGGGATGATAAAAATTAAATAGGGAACAAATGATTCCCCTTCAGAGCCATTCTTTTAAAATAGCCAGTTATTACTAATAAAAAGCAGCATTATCAAACATTTCTTTTAATAGCATTTTATGATAGAGATATGTATCCTCTGCTTTGTCAGTCACATGTTATCCATAGTATACTTTGCTGCTACTGCTAAGTTGCTTCAGTCGTGTCTGACTCTGTGTGACCCCATAGATGGCAGCCCACCAGGCTCCTACATCCATACATGACTACTGGAAAAACCGTAGCCTTGCCTAGACGGACCTTTGTTGACAAAGTAATGTCTCTGCTTTTTAATATGCTGTCTACTTTTAGCCATAAATTTATAGAAATAGTCAATGAGTCTATTTCTGTTTTGGAGAAAAGTTCATCTTTTTCTTTTAGACTCCATATATGATATATTCAAATTTTACCTTTCTGACTTACTCAGTAAGATAATCTAGGTCCATCCCTGTTGTTGCTGCTGATACTAAGTCACTTCAGTCGTGTCCAACTGCGATCCCATAGATGGCAGCCCACCAGGCTCCCCCGTCCCTGGGATTCTCCAGGCAAGAACCCTGGAGTGGGTTGCCATTTCCTTCTCCAGGGTATTAAAGTGAAAAGTGAAAGTGAAGTTGCTCAGTCATGTCAGACTCTTCGCGACCCCATGGACTGCAGCCTACCAGGCTCCTCCATCCATGTTGCTGCAAATGGCATTATTTCATGCTTTTTATGGCTGAGTAATATTCCATTGCTTATATGTACCACATCTTCTTTATTCACTCATCTGTTGATGCTCATTTAAGTTGCTTCCAAGTCTTCCTGTAATAGTGCTGCCATAAATATTAGGGTGCATGTGTCATTTTGAATCACGGTTTTCTCTAGCAATTTGCCCAAGAGTGGGATTACAAGATCATGTGGTTGCTCTAATTTTAGTATTTTGAGGAAACTCCATACTGTTCTCCATAGTTGTTGCACCAATTTAGATTCCCACCAGCACTGTAGGAGGGTTCTCTTTTTTGCACACCCTCTCCAGCATTAATAATTATTTGTAGACTTTTTGATAATGGCCATTCTCACTGGTGTAAAGTGATAATTCATTGTGGTTTTGTCAGATCATACGCTTTTATGGAGATTCAGTGATTCAGGGATTTTGATGTGTGATAATGGTATCTGACATGTAGCAAGGGCTAAATGAATATTTTTTATAAACACTGTGTATTTTTTTAATTTTAGTTATTTTTGGCTGCACTGGGTGTTCGTTGCTGCACATGGGCTCCTCATTGCAGTGGCTTCTCTTGTTGCAGAGCATGGGCTCTGGGGCACACAGGCTTCAGCAGTTATGGTGCATGGGCTCAGTAGTTGTAGCCTACAGGCCTTAGGGCATGGGTTCAGTTGCTCCAAGACCTGTGGGATCTTCCCGGGCCAGGGATCGAACCAGTGTCCCCTGCACTGGAAGGTGAATGGACTTCTAATCATTGGGCCACCAGGGAATGAATGAATGAACATTCATTCATTTACCACCTAATGAACATTTTCAATACTTACCAATAAATGATCTTTATTATTGAAGATCAGTAGTTTAGACTAGTACTTCTCAAACTTTAACAGGCATTTAAATCACTTAAGAGTTTGTTAAAATGCATATTGTAATTCAGCAGGTGGTTGTGGGGCCCCAGGTTCTGCATTTCTAATCAACTCCTGGGTGTCTGCCCACACCACAAGCCAGTGGATCACACTTTGATTAGCAGGGAATTAGCTCACTTAACATCCCTTTCTTGTGTGGTATGATGTTCACAGCAGTGGGTCTGGAGTTGAGGCATGGGGTTTGCCACCTACTACCTATGTGATCTTGGTGTGTATGATCACGAACTATGTGATCACACCATTTTCCTTCTGACCTCTCATCTGTTAAACAAGCAGGCTGGATAGAATGACCTCCTGGGTTCTCTGCATTCCAGAATAGTTTGTTGGCACAAGAACTACTAATGTGCTGTGTTCTGGGCTGTCCAGAGGGCGAGCACAAGCCCCGTACTGCTTGTCGGTGAGGATGGGCCTGAAACCCAGGCTCCAGGACTTCAGGGAATCTGGACAACTTTCTTCCATGGAAGGGCTGCCTACATGGAAAGAAAGAATCAGATGGTCGGAGATCTCCAATAGCCCTCTTCTCACTTCCCTAGACCAGGTTCGTCGATGGAAGAGCCATTCTACAGTGGGACATCTTTGCCTCCAATGGGATTATTCATGTCATTTCCAGGCCTTTAAAAGCTCCCTCAGGGGTGAGTATCCAGAGTTCCTGGTAAGAAGGAGCCTCGATGTCCATTCCCCAAGTAGCAAGCTACTCCTGGAAGCCCTGTCCACCCCATCCATGGCAGCTGGCCTCAGGAATGCCCAGCCCCCATCCAGTGTGTTAGTGACATAACACCCGTCACTACCAATATTTGCTGAATGAAAAGGGCAAGATGTGCCAGTGGAGAAATCACTGGAAGGGGAGTGAAAATGCTGAGCCCCTCCACTTTGTAAGCATGTGAACTCAGACAAGCCCCAGAAACATCATCAAGCCCTATTTTTTCTTATCTGCAAAATGGGGGTCAAAATTCCTTCTTCCCTGGATTCTTGGGAAGACAAAGAGTTAATGTAAAATAATAAAGACAGTTCCTGGCACATGCTTTATAAGAGTTGGTCGCTGGCTGTGGTTAGTTGGTGGTGACATTAGTTTTCTAACTTTGTTCTAAAGGTATGAAGCGCCAAAACCAGGCTGGCTTCAAAGCCCACCTCTACCACTCATGGGCTGTGTGACACTGGGCAAGTGCTCACCCTCTCTGTGTCTCCATTCTCCCATGTAAAAAACTTATCTCTTTGTGTTATTATACATTTAAATGGATTATTTTATGTAAGAAGGCTTAGAACAGACCCTGGAAGTAGTAAGGGCTAGATAGATATTGACAGCTTTGTCATTATTTTTATCCCAGCCAGCACAAGATGCCTCAGGCAAGGCAGAGTAGGGTGGGCTCCAGGAAGCACGTCTCTTTGGAGAGGTCACCAGTTCTGATACCAACTGCTGCCCTTTCTTTGTCTAGACGTCAGGCCACACCGGGCTGGGAACAGGAGTGTTCTTTGCCATCATCCTGGTCATCGGAGCCATTGCTTTGGCAGCGTACTCCTACTTTCGACTAAACCGGAGAACGATTGGCTTCCAGCATTTTGAGGTGAGACAGAGAAAAACAGGACCATGGGGATGGGGGTTCACTCTGAAACCCAGCCCCGGCTCTTGGGTACTCCAGCAGACCGGCTGCTTCAGGGAGCTCGCTGAATGCTTGGCACACGTCTCCTGTCTCCTGGTGGGGTGGGGGGGGCCCTCTGCCCTGAAGAGATCAGCAGGGGCAGCTCCAGGGCCCTCTACCTAGCTGAGTCAGGGGAGGGAGGAAGGTGAAGGGCAGCCAGTAGCCCTTCAGGCCACAGGTGTGGCTCGGAGCAAAATTCACCAGGGGCCCAGGAGGCCACTCACCTTGGAGGAATCACAAGACAAGCTTCAAAGCTGACTCTGAGGGTGGGGACAATGTGGGGGGCCTGCACAGCCAGAGGCCTCAGGTCACAGCCAGTGAAACACACTGGCCCTATTTGAATGGCTGAGCCCACATCCAGGAGCTCACCATGGGAGACCCTGTGGGCCAGATACGGCTGCAGCCGTAGGTCAGTTCCTTCTGGCAGATAACCTGTACAAGCACTGTATACATCACATTTAGCAAAAGAGCCATGCTGCATGCTTCCTTTTATATTAAGTTCAAGGACAGGCAAAACCATTCCATGTGATGAGAGTCAGAAAAGCAGTTACCATGGGTGGGACCAGATATTGGCAGGCAGGGGGTGTGAGGGCACCTCCTGGAGGATGGAGATGCCCTGCGTGCTGATTTAGGTGCTGGTCACACATGGGTGAACGTATTTAAGAAGTCATTGAGCTGAACTCTTAAGATTGGTGATGATATTACACCTAAGTCAGATCTCAATAAAAGGACAACAGAAAAGTTCCTGGAGGTGGAGGTGGGGGCGGGGCTTGCCTTAGCTTCCGACTTGGCTGCGTTGCCCCACCTTGGGGACTTGGTGGTGCTCAGCCCTGTGCTTGTCTGTCCGAGCAGTCGGAAGAGGACATTGACGTCACAGCTCTTGGCAAGCAGCAGCCTGAGAATATCTCGAACCCCATGTACGAGAGCGCAACTTCAGCAACCCCAGAACCTTCCTACGACCCCTTCACAGTGAGTTTTTTTCATGTAAAACAGGTTCAGCTGGGAGGTGGGGGGGGGGGGCCAGGGCAATGATGTCTTTCAGCTGACCTGTGGAGAGCAATGCGCCAAGAAATCTCACTTCTAGGACACGTCTCCAGGCTACAAGCCTAGAAGCAAGTTGGGTGAAGCCCTGTGGTAGTTCTGTGTTCTGAGCTCTCCTGGGTGGATTGTGGATTGCAGAGGCGCCCATCGGTTAGATCTAGAAAAGAACCAGGAGTTGCACAACCCAACCTTGTAACCAGGTGCAAGGTGACAAGGAGAAATCTTGGGCTGAATTCTGCCACCACCACTGACAAGGCACAAAGGAAGACCTAAAACTGCTTCAACACTCACACTGTTGTCTGGGATTCTTCTGCCTATTGTCAGAGCTGCTTCTTACTTTAGGAGCTACGTCTCTTTGATGAGGTTTTCTTTTTTTCATCTAGGGGCATGGGTTCTGCTCTGGTCTTCCACGAAAGGGCCACTTGTTTCTAGAATTAGTGACCCTTGAGCTTGGACGGAGCCGCCACTGACCTCAGCACCGTGGCAGGGAACCCATTCACATCAAATGTGCGAGACACACTCTGCCTATGTTACCAGGTCTGGACTGAGAAGCTAAGAGTGAGATAAGAGAAAACATATTGGTCTTTGCCCCGGAGCTCATTAACTCCTCTGATTTTCTAAGTGTTAAGAATACTAGGGACATCTTTTGTTCTGAGATTCTGGGTTGGCTCCCGTGGGCTTCTGGATGGGGGCTGGTCACCAGAAAGACCAAACCATGATTCGAAGGCTGGGATTTTTCAGTTCCACTCTTCACTCTCCAGAGGGAGAGAGAGGCTAGAAATGTAGCTGATAGTCGATGTAAGGAAGTCTCCATAAAAATTCTCCCCCCCTTTTTTAAATGTGTATCTATTATAGATTTGTTTGTAGTTACCGTGAGGTTTGGTTATAGCAGTGCATCTATAAACAAGATCTTAGGTTGCTGGTCTTTTAATTTCAAATACATTTCCAATATCCTGCATTTGTGCTCTCCTCATGACTGCTGGTTTTGATACCACTTCTGTGTGATATCCATCCTTTACTGGATGTTTGCCTTTACCAATGAGCTTTGCTAGTCATAACGTTGTTTCTAGTTGTGGCCTTGTCCACTTAAGAGTAGTTCCTTTAGCATTTGTTACACAGGTGGTCTGGTGGTGGTGAATTCTTAGCTTTTGCTTGTTTGAAAAGCTTTTGATTTCTCTGTTAAATCTGAATGAAGCCTTACTTGTAATTTTGGTTTTTTGTAAGAAGTGAGCTCACATTCTTCTATTCCACCATTATCCATAAACCCCAATGGTAGGGGGTTCAGAGAGCTTCCAGGGTGGTGAACACATCCACACTGGGAGGGCGATGCACCTGAAGTCCACGGGGCAGTGGTTATACTGAATTTTTATAAGTTGGCACTGAAACATTATTCTATTGTACCATGTTAAGCCTATAGAATGCAACACTTGTTATTTTTCTAGTGAACCAAATGCAACTATCCCATGGATCTCAGTGCCTGTGGTAGTAGATTTAATATATTTGCAATACTGAAAAATAATCAGATCATAAATCCTATTGCTTTTTAATCAAACCCATGTAAAGGTTTCTAGTCCAAATTGCAAGGGCAAGTTCAGTTAAGCTGCATTTATTAACAGTCTATTTCTGTAAGCTTTGTGATATGGAAATTAATCTCATTTTAAAAGCAAAGGGGAAAATTACACGTTCTGTTCAGGGCTCCCATGGCCTCTCAGCTGTCTGGCCTCTTCTCGGGGCCCCATGAGCACTGTCCATGGAATACTCACCTGAGGCAGGTGAGAGTATCCTGAGACAGGACTCAGTTCACCCTTCCTAATCAGACCAGGTGGCACAAATGTTCCAGTTACAGGAATCCTAAGCTGAGGGCAGCAGCCCCAAACCTGCTTTATTCTCATGCCTTGTATATTGAAGGAGCAGATGTTGCCTCCTTGGAGCCTGGAGCCAATCCACACATTGTGAGCATCCATATGCGAATGGACGGAGCTGTGGTCTGATCAGAGCCACAGACAGCAGGAGGTTCAGGAGGCCGCCTCTGGACTGTTGCTTCTGATCAGACCCAGTTCAGGATGAACTGTCAACCGAAAAGGATTTTTTTTGTAACCAGAGTAACAGCCACGTTTTGTGGGGTGGTTTTATCTTCCTTAGAGTAGTATCTAACTTAATTCACACGCCTTCCTGTCAGGTAAAAATTATTAGGCCCCTTAATAGATGAGAAAAATACTGCAGAGGTGAAATGACTTGTTCAGGGCCACATAGCTTCAAACAGCCGAGACCGTACCCATGTTCAGGCCATGAGCCACAGGACAGCAGCGTGAAGCCACCCTCGCTCCCACCGGATGTGTTCACAAGAGACTGCAGGAAAAATAATGTTTTTAGGCTGAAAGGGAGGAAAAAGTTTTCCTTGACCCTCTGATGATTCGTGGCTGGCCCTGAAAAGTAAACTGGTAAAGACAGACTCACAGAAGAGCATATATATTTTATTGAACGTTTATGTGTATGTGGGAGCCTTCATGAGAAAATGAAGACCCCAAAGAAGGGACTGGAACAGGAAGCCTTTGCACCTTTTAGACTAAATGTGGGAGGAATTGACGAGAGAGTGAGCTTTGGACCTAGAAGTAGTAAATGGTGAAGAAGTCACTAGGAAGATAAGGGTTAGTGAACAAGGTTTGTTTGTACAGGTTTCTTGGCCCCCAGCTCCCCAGAAGTGATGCATCTTCTTTCCTTAAAGAAAATTTCATGAGAGAATTTTATTACCTGTTTCAAGGGAAAAGGGCAGGAGGCAGAGTTAGTCAGAGTGACCTTCCTGACTCTGTCATTTAAAATAATTCCTTCAGTTTGACATTTAACAAGCCGGGTTACTGTGTTGGGGGCAGCATGTCCTAAGGGCTTTCCCCAGAGCTACAGTGGTAAAGAATTCACCTGCCAATACAGGAGATATAGGTTCAGTCCCTGGGTCGGGAAGACCCCTCTGGAGAAGGAAATGGCAACCCACTCCAGTATTCTTGCTTGGGAAATCACATGGACAAAGCAGGCTGGTGGGCTAGTCCATGGGGTCACAAAAGAGTTGGACATGACTTAGCATCTAAACAACCCCAGTGTGTCCTAAACCCTCGAAGGCCACAGACCAGTAGCCAGCCAATATTATGCTCAACCTGGAAGGATGCACCTTCTGCCTGGTTCACAGACTTCTCTTTTCCAGGACCCTGGCGACCAGCTGCTGGACAGCAGTGACCCCCTGGGGGCTCTATGAGGGCTGGACCTGCCCCATCCAGACATCACTGCTGCCACCTGGGTCCCCAGAGCCACCTCAGAAAGGCCATCAACTGTGAATCCTCAGCCCCAGTTGACTGTGGGAAATGTAAGCTCCTTTAACATTTCAAATTCTGGAGCACTCAAACCATACCTCATCTCTTCAGCTGATCCAGGGGATATTCTGTTTCTGTGGGTGAGAGCCCATGTTAAGCCCACCCACTACCCAGGGGACTGCTCCCTCCCTGACCCTCTGCTTTCTTCCCCAACCTGCAGTAGCACCTTTTACCTTTCGCCCAGCACTCTCGTGACCTTGTCTTATTTCCCTGTTAGACTGTAAGCTTCCGAAGGCAGAGACCTTCCTCATTCATCTTTGTATCCTGGCACCCAGCACAGTGTGTGGCATCTGAAATGTGCTCAGTTATTGGTTACAGAACAGAAATAAAGTCAGTGGAACAAATCCAGTGTCTAGGGAAACAAATCGACCATTTGCCATCAGTTCAGTTCAGTTCAGTCGCTCAGTCATGTCCGACTCTTTGCAACCCCATGAATCGCAGCACGCCAGGCCTCCCTGTCCATCACCAACTCCCGGAGTTCACTCAGACTCACATCCATGAGTCGGTGATGCCATCCAGCCATCTCATCCTCGGTCGTCCCCTTCTCCTCCTGCCCCCGATCCCTCCCAGCATTCAAAGTCTTTTCCAATGAGTCAGCTCTTCATATGAGGTGGCCAAAGTACTGGAGTCCTTCCAAGACCAATCTCCTTTAGAATAGACTGGTTGGATCTCCTTGCAGTCCAAGGGACTCTCAAGAGTCTTCTCCAACACCACAGTTCAAAAGCATCAATTCTTTGGTGCTCAGCTTTCTTCACAGTCCAACTCTCACATCCATACATGACTACTGGAAAAACCATAGCCTTAGTCGGCAAAGTAATGTCTGTGCTTTTTAATATGCTATCTAGGTTGGTCATAACTTTCCTTCCAAGGAGTAAGTGTCTTTTAATTTCATGGCTGCAATCACCATCTGCAGTGATTTTGGAGCCCCCAAAAATAAAGTCTGACACTGTTTCCACTGTTTCCCCATCTATTTGCCATGAAGTGATGGGGTCAAACTGTGAAGGTAAAATCAGCTCATTAGGGCTCATTAGGGCTGCTCGTTAGCCGACATCTGCATTATGAGTGCTTCTTTCTTAATTCTGTTTGGTTTGCTTGTTCGTGTGAAGAAAACATAATAACCACAAGGAGATACCACTTCATACCCACAAAGATGGCCATCCTTAAAACACAGACAATAACCAGTATCCACGAGGGTGTGGAGAAACTGGATCCCTTCTACTTTGTTGGTGGGAATGTAAAATTGTGCCCCTACTGTGGAAAACAGTCCAGTAGTTCCTCAAAAAGTTAAACATAGAATTACCATGTGATCCAGAAATTCCACTCCTAGGTATAGACCCAAGAGAAATGAACACATGTCCATACAACAACTTATAGAGGTGGCATTATTAGTATTATTCATAATAGCCAAAACATGGAAACAAACCAAATGTCTACTGACTTACGAATGAATAACCAAACTGCGTCTTGCCACACAATGAAACAGCATTCCACCCTAAAACAGAACTAAGTCCTGACGCATGCACCACCATGGATGAGCCTTGAAAACATGATGCTCAGTGAAAGAAGTCAGCCACAAAAGACCACATACCACATGATTCCATTTATATGAAACGTCCAGAATCGGGCCAGTTCTTCTCCATGCAGGACTCTGTGCAAGGCTGGATGTCCACCAGATCCTCAAAAGGCCCAAAGTGGCCTCTCCATCACTGTGACAACCAAGTGCCTCCAGCCCACCCACCACCCTTCTGCAAGCTACCCCGGGGGTAGCACTGGCCAGGCTCGGGAGCCCCCTCTGGGAAATGGAGATGGGAAAGGCTGGGATGAGCAGATCTCAGACACCCCTGATGTTTTTCTGGAACTCTTGCTTTTTCAATGATCCATTGGATGTTGGCAATTTGACCTCTGATTCCTCTGCCTTTTCTAAAACCAGCTTGAACATCTGGAAGTTCACGGTTCAAGTATTGCTGAAGCCTGGCTTGGAGAATTTTGAGCATTACATTACTAGCATGTGAGATGAGTACAGTTGTGCAATAGTTTGAGCATTCTTTGGCATTGCCTTTCTTTGGGATTGGAATGAAAACTGACCTTTTCCAGTCCTGTGGCCACTGCTGAGTTTTCCATATTTCCTGGCATATTGACTACAGCACTTTCACAGCATCATCTTTCAGGATTTGAAATTGCTCAACTGGAATTCCATCACCTATACAAGCTTTGTTCGTAGTGATGCTTCTAAGGCCCACTTTACTTCCATTCCAAGATGTCTGGCTCTAGGTAGGTGATCACACCATCGTGATTATCTGGATCATGAAGCTCTTTTTTGTACAGTTCTTTTGTGTGTTCTTGGCACCTCTCCTTAATATCTTCTGCTTCTGTTAGGTCCATACCATTTCTGTCTTTTATCGAGCCCATCTTTGCATGAAATGTTCCCTTGGTATCTCTAATTTT
This sequence comes from Madoqua kirkii, assembly GCA_006408675.1. NCBI lineage: Eukaryota > Metazoa > Chordata > Mammalia > Artiodactyla > Bovidae > Madoqua > Madoqua kirkii. The sequence goes on from SJYC01065088.1 coordinate 31,493, forward strand.
CTTGAAGAGATCTCCAGTCTTTTCTATTTTGTTCTTTTCCTCTATTTCTTTGCATTAATTGCCGAGGAAGGCTTTTTTATCTCTCCTTGCTATTCTTTGCTATAATTAGCATAATATTGCAACAATATGTGATAGAGTGATTAATATAAGATTTTCAAGCAAAAAAAAACCACTTTATCATGTTTTATGGAGAAATTGATTGAAAATATGAACTCAAAAAGAGGAAGTAACAAAAATTTTGATGATTAGAGGAGAAAGTGAATATTTATTTTTACATGATAGTGGATATCAGATTACTATGTTATTTAGATTCCACTGGGTACATTTAAAAGAGTTGTGTAACAGCTTTATTTTAAAACAACAATATTTATTATATGTTGGATGTTACATCATTTCCAGTTATTTAAATTCATCAGAAAACATTTTATGCCAACTTAAAATATGAGTCAGTATATAGGTTTTACAAGATTATTTTAGGGAGCGTATATATAATAAAAGTTAGAAATTCATAGATTTGGGCCAACCACTTTTATTACCAATGAAGAGATGAAGATTCAAAACAATCAACTTTATCTCCAAGGTCACCTCGGCTATTTAGTAGCAGTAACCAGCTAGAAGAGCCTATGGAAAAAGGAAAGGTTTCATGAAGGATTGAAACCAAAATTTTACTGAGTAAAAATGGCCTCTGAAGGCAGTGGAGAGTTTTAAAGATAGTACGTTTTCACCTGAAGTAACAATTTTATCCCTGAATCATAGAATATTTTAGTCTGCCTGAATGACGCAGTTTTGTTGGAATATATTAGTACTGTTGCTTGTTTAGTTGCTCAGTCAGTTCAGTTCAGTCGCTCAGTCGTGTCCAACTCTTTGCAACCCCATGAACCGCAGCACACCAGGCCTCACTGTCCGTCACCAACTCCTGGAGTTTTCCCAAACTCATGTCTCTTGAGTTGGTGATGCCATCTAACCATCTCATCCTCTGTTGTCCCCTTCTACTCATGCCTTCAATCTTTCCCAACATCAAGGTCTTTTCAGATGAGTCAGCTCTTTACAAGAGGTGACAAATAGTGGAGCTTCAGCTTCAACATCAGTCCCTCCAATGAACACCCAGGACTGATCTCCTTTAGAATGGACTGGTTGGATCTCCTCACAGTCCAAGGGACTCTCAAGAGTCTTCTCCAACACCACAGTTCAAAAGCATCAGTTCTTCAGCACTCAGCTTTCTTTATAGTTCAACCCTCACATCCATACATGACTACCGGAAAAACCATAGCCTTGACTAGATGGACCTCTGTTGACAAGTAATGTCTCTGCTTTTTAATATGCTGTCTAGGTTGTTCATGACTTTCCTTCCAAGGCATAAGCATCTTTTAATTTCATGGCTGTAATCACTGCAATCACCAGTGATTTTGGAGCCCCCAGAAATAAATTCAGCCACTGTTTCCACTGTTTCCCCATCTATTTGCCATGAATTTAGTTGCTCAGTCTTTATGTCCAAGTCTTTATGACTTCATGGACTATAGCCCACCAGGCTCCTCTGTCCATGAAATTTTCTAAGCAAGAACACTGGAGCAGGTTGCCATTTCCTACTCCAGGGAATCTTCCCAACCCAGGGACTAAATCTGTGTCTCCTGCATCTCTTGCATTGGCAGATGGATTCTTTACAACTGAGCCACCTGGGAAGCCCATATTATTATATATTGAGAATGGCAACGAAACATGTATACAACCATATGGGAGATGAAGCACCAGTCTATGTTCAATACAGGATACAGGATGCTTGGGGCTGGTGTACGGGATGATGATGGGGGGGGAAGGAAGGTGGGAGGGGGCTTTAGCATGGGGAGATCGTGTACACCTGTGGCTGATTCATGTCAATGTATGGCAGAACCAATACAGTACTGTAAAATAGAATAAAGTATTAAGTAAAAAAAATTATACAATATAATTATTAATGATATAATTATAACATGATTATATATTTATAAAGATTCAAAGTTATGTTGGAGCCAGACAACCTAAACTTTCTTCAAACATTGTGTGATATGTCATCTGTTGAAGGTTTTTTAGTAGAATAAAGGAGAAAAGTAGTATGAATCTAACATGAAATTTGTAAGTAAGCACTGCCTTAGAATGTTTTGATCAGGGGAGGTTATTTAATGAAGGCACTATTTTAAATAAATTAATATAACATCATTTTATTATGTTTCACCTTCTTTCAGTTGTTACAAGATGACTAGAAACCAGTAGGATAGCTCCATTTTTCCAGCACAGACACACACACCACATATACACCACACACACGCACAATTGCATCTCTAAATGTGCTCCCACAAGGTCCCAAGGATGGTGACCCTTGTCACATGCTTTCTCCATGGCTAAATAGCTATGATTCCATAATATTATTTTCTACCCTGTTATATTTATTCTAAATAAAATTATTTATTAAATGCAAAGAATCTTATTTGTTGCACATTTCCCCCCATATTTCTAATAATTGAGGTGTTCTTTGGAAGGAATGATGCTAAAACTGAAGCTCCAGTACTTTGGCCACATTGTTGGCCACATTGTTGGCGAATGGTTGACTCATTGGAAAAGACTCTGATGCTGAGAGGGATTAGGGGCGGGAGGAGAAGGGGACGACAGAGGATGAGATGGCTGGATGGCATCATGGACTCCATGGACGTGAGTTTGAGTGAACTCCGGGAGTTGGTGATGGACAGGGAGGCCTGGCGTGCTGCGATTCATGAGGTCACAAAGAGTCAGACACAACTGAGTAACTGAACTGAACTGAACTGAAGAGAAGTAACATACAATTCTCTCCTTTTATAAATAATTTGCACTAAGATGAATAGTATAAGTTAACTGACACAATTTTTTCCTAAAGGTATTACATAACATTTTGTACCAATTTATTGGTCACAAAAATTTATCTGTATTTCTTTAAAATGTGACATTAGTAAATTATTTATCACTCAGAATACTAATAGCCTCTATCAACCCGAACTATTTGCACTTGGAGCATACTATATCATATATTCCAATTGTTCCTATATTGTGGCAGTACTGAACTAAATATATATGTACGTTATATAAAAATATAAAAATCTAGTTTTTATATTTTCTATAAATATATTATATTTAATATAAATTAAAATTAATAGAAAATTAATGTATTAACTCAGAATGCATGCAGTTTGGCATTCACATTTTCCCTTCATCTCCCTTCCTCCCTTACTTCTAGCTACTAATTGTGATGTTGCTGTTGTCATTTATCTTCTTTGCAATATAGAAAGTGCTTCTCAAATGTTAGTATTCATATGGATTACCTAGAAGTCTTGTTAAAAATGCAGATTTTGAGTCTGTAGATCTTGGGTTTGGCCTGATATTGAGTACTGCTAATAAGCATCAGAATATATGAATGATGCCTGTCCATGGACTAAAGTATTCTAAACTTTAAGAGACCAAAATGACACATATCTACTATTACTTTGGAGAAGGGAATGGCAACATATTCTGGTATTCTTGCCTGGAGAATTCCATGGACAGAGGAGCCTGGCAGGCTACAGTCCATGGGCTCACAAAGAGTCTGCACCTATTTAGAAACAGAAAGCCAAATTTTGTTGGCAGAGTGAGGAATAACCATTTCTGGCCAGGTTGATAGATCTGAGGAAGTTTTGCTGCAGGGAGAACTAGGAGGCCAACTGTGAAACATTAGGTAGTGTAGCAACTACATCTGGGAGATGGGACAGATTGGTTGGGGCAGGCTAGATTGGTGAGAAGCTTGACAAATTTATGTTGGAAAGGAAAATGGGTCTGAGGCTTCAAATCACTTTAAAGGGAAGAATGGTGTGTTTAATATGGATAGCCTAAATATAAAATAGTACACATGTACCCTTCTCTGAAGACACATATAAATTTTAGGTTACTGGGAAATTTTAAGTACTGATGGGGAAAGATGGCATTTTAAATAATGTAATATAGGCACAGAAGCCAATTCCCAACTTTATGCCAGATTAAATAATGGAAGACAATATAAAAACTGTACATTACATAAGATTATCGCTTGAGAAGACTGAATAGTCAAGAAGAAATTGAAGTGTTCTGTAATGAATTCTAAATACTGATTCAAACTGAATGACTTTTCTTTTTTAATCCTATGCTCCAAGCTAGAAGAGACTGAACTTCTTGCCTCATTCATTCATTCAGGTCACTTTTTTTTTTTAATCAAATGTAGAGAAATAGTAGACAGAATAAACTTTCAGTTTTACTGATTCATAGCTGTCCATTTTATCTCTATAACTGAGTTCAGTATATGTAAGGAAAGTTGTCTTTTCCAGGTGTGAGAAAATGAATCCTATTTTATATGCAAGGATGGTCAATTTTGATTTTAATAAAATATAGTAATTTATCCCAATATGAAAGATCACAAATACTCCATGTCTACATATTTACCTTACATGAATACAGTAACACATAAGTTAACAAAATGATTGAAATTTAAGAGCAGAAAACTTTTTGTCTTAGATATTTGTCCACTCATTGTTGATTTTAAAAAATAAATGCACTATGTGAGAGCTGTGAGTTTTTCATTTTATTTGGGGACTTAAGGAGAACTATAGCCCAGGAGACAGCCTCTCACATAGCTCAGAAGAACTGCTCCAAAGAGGTGGGAAAGGGACTAGTGATTTTGGTAAAGGTGTACTTTTGATCAAGTATAAATTTCATCTCATTAGAAGGTTAATGCTAGTCACAAGGAATAGAATCTCAATTAATAATTTTACTGCTTTTCTAAGTATGGGAAGATGCAAGAATCCAAGTTCATAAAAGAATTTTCCTGAAATATTTCTAAGTCAGACAGAAAAAGACAAATATTATACAATATTGATATATGTGAATTCTTGAAAAAAAAAATGACTCAAATGAACTTATTTACAAAATAGAAATAGAGTCACCGATGTAGAGTTACCAAGTAGGAAGGGAGGAAGGATAAATTGAGAGAGTGAGAGTGACTGTACATACTGCTATGTATAAAATAGGAAACAAATAAAGACCTACTATATAGAACAGGGAACTCTACTCAATACTCTGTAATGACCTTTATGGGAAGAAAATCTAAAGAAGTTGGACATGTGTATATAAACACACACATATATGATTCACTTTGCTGTACAGCAGAAACTAAAACCACATTGTAAATCAACTGTATGCCCATAAATTATTCAAAAATTAAAAAGAGTGGGGAAAAAAAACTATTTTGCCTGTTTTCTCAGCACACAGAGTCCCTCATTCTTTATCTCTCTGAATTCCTTTCAGGGTACTGTGTCTCAAGGACTGCCATGGCTGCTGACTTAGTCCTTTTAGAACCTGGTGGTGGGCAACATGCTTTGTTTTACATAGTTCACTTACCCTCTCATAGCTGAAGACAGCTGAAGATGAAATCTTTCAGGAACAGAAGATATTAAAAAGAGAAAATGGAAGTTCTCATTTACTGGTAGCATTGTTTTTAGTGTAATAGATGCAGTAACAATGCTGTCAGCCTAGCTGCAGTGCTCCCTCTAAGATCTGCATTGTCTGCCCTAATTTTCTGTCTTTGGTATTGAACTAACATGTGAAAATGAGGACGTCTGCTCTTTCTGCTTGTTGTTAAGGCATTAACAGCAGGCCTTGCCTTTGGTACTGAGGCCATTCATAAGATCAAAGCTTTTGAAAATGTTTTCATTGTTATTGTTGTTGACATGACTTTTTGCTTCTACTTTCCCTGCTGGGCCAGACCCTAAGAACTTTGCACCAGCTGTTATTTTTTCTCATGTGCTGAACGGCAGTTGGCTTGAAGACTGCAAGGGAAGAGTGAAAAGTAAACTGGTTCCTCAATTAGAGTTGGCTACAGGTTTTGTGCTAACTGGAGACTAGAGGGTCATGCTACTTCTCTCTGAGGGAAACGGTGGAAGGCATAACTAAGATAAATGAAGGCATTTTGGAGTTTGTCAGCTAGAGAAGGCAAAAAATTAACTCATGGGAATTTTTCTCTTGGTAACTTTCAATTACATTTTCCATCGTGCAAAGATGTTAAGATTGCTTGAAAATGCTTAAGGTGGGGATAATAATGATTTATTTCTTTTTAGATCTTTAAGTTCATTTTGTCACCATATTTAAAGAAATCGCATATATAGTTGAAGGAATGTGTTAGATGTCTTTTCAATTTGGACTTTTATGTAATCACATAGATACTCTGTAAAGCAGGAAAATAAATAATGGTGACTGGGCTGCTTATGAATCCACATGTATTTATAATCATAGCTGGGATGTGAGCCACCCATTCTCTGTTCCAGAGAGATTCTCTGGTGGAGAGAACCATCAAAGAAATGGTTTTCTGTCCAGGTTTTCTTCAGGAGGTACCTACAGAATCAGTGGGTCATGGAGTTAACTATATCTATTGCCTAGTATGGCTCTCAATATGATGAATGATTTATGGATTAAAACAGACAAGCATGAAAAAAATCTTGATAATTTATGCCAAGATTTAATGTTCTATTGATTTTTTTAAATTTTTTTTATTAATTTAAAACTTTATTCTATTTTAAAATACTGTAATGGTTTTGCCATACATGACATGGATCAGCCACTGGTGTACACGATCTCCCAATGCCGAAGCCCCCTCCCACCTCCCACCCCACATCATCTCCCCGGATTAACCCGTACACCAGCCCCAAGCATCCTGTATCCTGCATTGAACATAGACTGGCGCTTCATTTCTTGTATGATAGTTTACATGTTTCAGTGCCATTCTCCCAAATCATCCTATTGATTTGTCCTATTGATTTTTAAAACCTTATATGTGAGATCATTCATGTTTTTTTACATATATTGTTATGGAGAAACTCTGAGGTATATGATATTTTGAAGTCCTCTGTAATGATAATTTATCATTTTTAAAACATAATCAATTAGAGGAATTTAAGATTCACTTTATTTTCTTTTGAATGAATTTCTTTCCTACCTCATGTTGGTCTTCTTGGGAGACCAGGGCTATATGAGACATATATAAACTGAGTATATGGCTATAACAATGGCATCCCACTCCAGTGCTCTTGCCTGGAGGATCCCATGGACAGAGGAGCCTGGTAGGCTGCAGTCCATGGGGTCACTAGGAGTCGGACACAGTTGAGCGAGTTCACTTTTGCTCTTCACTTCCATGCATTGGAGAAGGAAATGGCAACCCACTCCAGTGTTCTTGCCAGGAGAATCCCAGGGACAGGGGAGCCTGGTGGGCTGCCTTCTATGGGGTTGCACAGAGTCGGACATGACTGAGGCGACCTTGCAGCAGTAGCAGTAGCAGCCATAATTAAAGTGACAGGGGCTTTTCTGTAACTTTATCTTTCGTACAGGCTGAAAAAGTATGCCATTTGGGGGTCTGCAGTTGAGGTGAGATAAAGTTGCAAAGCAGAATAATAATAAGAAGCTTCTGATAAGATGGCAAAATTTTGAGTGACAAAGTGTTATGATTTTAAGAGTTTTACTTCTCAAATAAATCAAACGCATGGAATATGGTACAAGAATTTAACAAATTATGCCATTAAAGTAAAAAATGCCATTTTGAATTGATATAAAATGAAAAATCGATTTAAATATAATTTTATGGAGTAATAATGATGCTATATAAATAAGGATAAAACTTGAAAAATAATATTAATGAAGTAATGCTATTAAATCTTAATATCAACAAAAAAGATAATTTGATTTATACTGGAGCTGACATTAAATTTTAGTGTTATTAATTTTCCATAGCACAGCTGTTTTCATGTATTTTAATCAGCATACTTTTATGAAATGCTATAGAACCATGTAGAAAAAAGTCATCATTTAACTACACAGTAATATACCACAATTCAGTCTTTGTGAGAGAGTTCATTTATATTTTATTGTTTATTTTCTGTCAACTTTGTGACTAAATAAGGTAGTTTTGGTTAGTTATGATTTGACACATGTGGACCAATAAAACTTCCGACTTTCTTCCTTGGTAATGTGGCTATTAATTACTTCTAGAGATGAATTTCAGTAGTATACTTGACTTAGAAAATAATGAGGCTTTTTGCCATGCTATAATGATTACATGGGATTTGGCTGGGTTGCTTTCAAGATAAATGCTCTCCTGACACTCACTGATAGCTTTGCAGAATAGAAAAATGTTCATGACAAGTGTACTCTTTTTTTTGCACAAAATTTTTACACTCAAAGAGACAAAACAAAGTGACTTTCAGTGGCAAAATGAAGACTTAAGCCTAAACACAAGTTTATTTTGCTTAAACATTTTATACCTGTGTGAATACTTCAGGTTTTTAATTATTGTAGTTTAATAATAAGTCCTGATATCTGAAAGGACAAGTCTCTCCTTCTTGCCCTTAATTATTATTAACATTACTTGCCTTTTATTCTTTCATAAATATTTAAGAGTAATGTGATTAAATGCTATGAAAATTCCTGGGAGGTTTTTATTGAAATTTCTAAAACTAGATAAATTTAGGGGAAAATTGATATATTTTCAATATATCATTCTTATCTATGAACATAGTATATCTATACATTCATTAACTTATTGAATATATTTTCATAAAGTCTATCATTTTTCTTTTTGAAGCCTTGATAAATTCTTAACACTAAATTTTTATTTATATTAAAATAAAGGAATTCAACTTATTGAAATACATTTTAAGAAAGTGAAAGTTGTTCAATCATGTCCACCTCTTTGTGAATCCCATGGACTGGCATTCACCAATCCAGAATACTGGAGTGGGTAGCCTTTCTCTTCTCCAGAGGATCGTCCCAACCCAGGGATTGAACCCAGGTCTCCCACATTGTGGGCGAATTCTTTACCAGCTGAGCCATAATGGAAGCCCAAGAAAGTGAAGAATTTCTCAACATTTACAACAGAAAAATATATGTATTAGTAATATTCAAAATTATGTATGCAATTTTGCTTATTAATAAATAAATATGAATACAAAAGAGAATGAAAGTCATAAGCTGACATTTTCTTCAAGCAAACATATATATTCAATAAACACAGGAAAATGTTCAATAAACACAGGAAAATGTTCAATATTACTAATGATCAGAGAAATACTAGTCAAGAATTTATTGTTACCATTTTTAACTGTTTAGTTAGAAATATATGTGTATTTTTAAAACAGCTATTTCTTGTGTTGGAGAAAATGGGATTTCACACTTTCTAATCTTAATTTAATATTACTTGTAAAAATTGAAGCATTTTAACTACTTTGAAAAATAGTTTAGTATTATTACAAGAAATAAACTAAGCCATTCTCCTTGACACATACCCAAAAAAACTCTTGTTTACATTCAGCAAGGTATATTTTCATCAAGCACTATTTAAACTACATAAGACCTGAATATAATCTAAGTTTCATTAAGAACAGAATGGATGGTTAAGCTATAGTACATTTTCACAATGGAATTCTATACATCAATCAGAATTAATGAATCATTGGAAGGACTGATGGTGAAACTGAAACTCCAA
>SJYC01065095.1:0-14272 GCA_006408675.1 Madoqua kirkii
ACTCATTATCAGAGAAATGCAAACCAAAACCACAGTGAGGTACCACTTCATGTCAGTCAGAATGGCTGTGATCCAAAAGTCTATAAGCAATAAATGCTTGAGAGGGTGTAGAGTAAAGAGAATCCTCTTACACTGTTGGTGAGAATGCAAACTAGTACAGCCACTATGGAGAACAGTGTGGAGATTCCTTAAAAAACTGCAAACAGAACTGCCTCATGACCCAGCAATCTCACTGCTGGGCATACACACTGAGGAAACCAGAATTGAAAGAGACATGTGTACCCCGATGTTCATCACAACACTGTTTATAATAGCCAGGACATGGAAGCAACCTAGATGTCCATCAGCAGACTAATGGATAAGAAAGCTGTGGTACATATACACAATGGAGTATTACTCAGCCATTAAAAAGAATACATTTCAATCAGTTCTAATGAGGTAGATGAAACTGGAGCCTATTATACAGAGTGAAGTAAGCCAGAAAGAAAAACACCAATACAGTATACTAACACATATATACTTATGCACTTCCCTGGTGGCTCAGATGGTAAAGCATCTCTCTACAATGTGGGAGACCCGAGTTCGATCCCTGGGTTGGGAAAATCCCTGGAGAAGGAAATGGCAATCCACTACAGCATTATTGCCTGGAAAATCTCATGGACAGAGGAGCCTGGTAGGCTACAGTCTATGAGGTTGCCAAGAGTCAGACACGACTGAGTGACTTCACTCACAATGCATATATATGGAATTTAGAAAGATGGTAACAATAACCCTGTATGCAAGACAGAAAAAGAGACACAGATGTATAGAACAGTCTTTTGGACTCTGTGGGAGAGGGAGAGGGTGGGATGATTTGGGAGAATGGCATTGAAATATGTATAATATCATATATGAAACGAATCACCAGTCCAGGTTTGATGCATGATACTGGATGCCTGGGGCTGGTGCACTGGGACGACCCAGAGGGATGGTACTGGGAGGGAGGTGGGAGGGGGGTTCAGGATAGGGAACATGTGTACACCTGTGGCAGATTCATGTTGATGTATGGCAAAACCAATACAATATTGTAAAGTAATTAACCTCTAATTAAAATAAATAAATTTATATTAAAAATAAAATTAAAAACAAATTTTAAAAGTCCACAAATAAAAATGCTGGAGAAGGTGTGGAGAGAAGAGAACCCTCAAACACTGTTGGTGGGAATGTAAATTGGTGAATCCACTATGCAGAACAGTATGGAGGTTCCTTAAAAGACTAAAAATAGAGTTAGCATATGATCCCGCAATCCTACTCTTGGGCATATATTCAGAAAAAATAAACCTCTAATTTGAAAAGACACATGCACCTCTATATTCATAGCAGCACTATTTACAATAGCCAAGAAATGGAAGCAACCTAAATGTCCACTGGCAGATGAATGGACAGATGAATGGATAGAGAAGATGTTTTACACACACACACACACACACACACGTGCACAAAGTAAATCTATCTTCATAGAACATGTTTGATATTCGAACTGTATAATGCAAAGATTAAAAGGTTAAAAACTGACATTTGCCATTTACCCATACCTGAATATAACAGTTCTCTGGTATAATTCAGTATGTTTTGTTCAATTGGAGATTAATATAGTATATGCATGAATGACCACCTAGTTATTTCACAAAATCACAGAGCTTTTATTCTGTTGCCTACAATCAACAACATGGATGCTTCTTAATGATGACAGTTTATCATTTTTAAGCTTCATTTTTCTTCTTGGCTTTGTCATTTTCAGGACCATGAAAAACATACTTCAGTGGTGTTTACTACATCATGTTTTATAGACTGTGCTCCCACCTCCCAAATTCCTATGTTGAAACCTAACCTCCAGGGAACTTCCCTGGTGGTACAGTGGGTAAGAATCTGCCTGCCAGTGCAGAAGACCCCACGTGCTGTGCAGCAGCTAAGCCTGTGCCACAGCTGCTGAACCTACGCACCCTGTAGCCCGAGCTTCACAACAGGAGAAGCCACCGCAGTGAGAAGTCCGAGCACTGCAGCTAGAAAAAAGCCCTTAAGATGCAACACAGCCAATAAAAGCAAAACAAACAAAGAACCCCTAGCCCTGATGGTATCAAGAGGTGGAGGGCTGACTGGGGAAGTGATCAGGCCATGAGGTGGATTCTTCAGGAATGGGGATAGTGCCCTTAGAAAAGAAAACCCCCGAGAGCTCTCTCCCTCTCTCCACCATGTGAGGACACAGCAAGAGGAAGGCCATCTCTGAACCAGGAAGGAGGCCCTCACCATATACTACATCTGCTGGTGCCTTCAGCCTGGACTTCCCGCCTCCAGACTGTGAGAAATAAATTCTATTGTTTATAAGCCACCCAGTCTATGAAGTGACTAAGACAATCCACACATCTTTCAGGAGAACCGTTTCTTTTTATAATTAACTCCTCAACTATTTCTTGTGCTCTCTGGATTCTTCTGTCTTAGTCTACAAAACTTGGCTTTATCTTTGGAACATAAGAGTAACATGGTCAGTTCAGTTCAGTAGCTCAGGCATGTCATGGTCAGAAACATCTAATATATTCAAGGGTATAGCTAGTTCCTTCATTTGAAGTGTATCATTAGAGAACACTTATTTTTATTTTTTTTAATTTAATACTTTATTCTATTTTACAATACTGTATTGGTTTTGCCATACATTGACATGAGTCAGCCACAGGTGTACACGATCTCCCAATGCCGGAGCCCCCTCCCACCTCCCACCCCACACCATCTCCCCGGATCATCCCATACACCAGCCCCAAGCATCCTGTATCCTGTATTGAACATAGACTGGCACTTCGTTTCTTACATGATAGTATACATGTTTCAGTGCCATTCTCCCAAATCATCCCACCCTCTCCCTCTCCCTCAGATGCCAAAAGTCCGTTCTATACCTCTGTGTCTCTTATGTTGTCTCACTTAACGTGTTTTAGTTGTACTTAAGGGGTAGTATAAGTGATTTTTAAAAAATATATTACCCCTTAAGTACAACTAAAACACTTTTTTTCCATAATTCATATTTTACTGTACTTGGAAGTACAAATTTCCTTATTGGCAATTGCCACGACTGGGCAGTGCTAAACAAAAAGGTAATTGGCACAGCAAACCCCTGTGGTAATAATTAAAATAAAGTCATGATAGACCTTGTGGATTTCACCTTATTGTTAGCTTTTCACTGTGACCCTAAATTTTCTATATGTTCTATGTGTAGCTCACCACAAGTTCACCGTGCTGGGGCCTGTTGGGGAAAAAAGTTATGAACATACAGCATACAGAGAGGACATAAGTGCATGTAGACTGTCGAGGATTTGATGGTAAGAAAGAGTTATACTCGACAGACTACATCCAGGAGGATATGTGTCCCATTTCACACTCTATAGTTTACTAGGAGCATTGAACTAGAGAAAGTCAACTCTCCTCATTCTGGAAGGTGAACAAAATGAGGGAGATCTAGCAATCATGAGGGATATGGAGGGACCCCTGAAGTAAGAAGAAAGGTAAAACCATGGGAAGCTGGCAGATAGGGTCCTTGATAGGAAGAATTAGAACCAGTATGTGAATATTTTAGATTTCAAGTTAGTAAAGAAAAAACTGCTAAGACTAAGAGTCTTAATAGAGAATGAAAGGAAAAGGAAAGGAAAGTGAAGTCGCTCCGTCATGTCCGACTCTTGGCAACCTCATGGACTGTAGCCTCCCAGGCTCCTCTGTCCATGGGATTTTCCAGGCAATAGCACTGGGGTGGATTGCCATTTCCTTCTCCAGGGTATCTTCCTGACCCAGGGATCGAACCCAGGTCTCCCGCATTGTAGACAGACAATCCAAGCCACCAGGGAAGTCCAATAGAGCATGAAGTTACGTATAAAGAAATTAAATTCCCATTATTGGAACAGTTTAAAAGGAAGTTGAAATGATCTGCTAAGTTCTCAGAAAAATAGCATGAAGGATGCCTCAAGTGAACAGGCAGGCTTCCTACATGGTCCCCTAATTATTTTGTCAAACTAGGAATTTTACCACTCTATTAAGAAGGAAACAGAACTCCAGCTTTCAAAAGCGTAACAAAGACTCAGCTTTCCGGAAAGTGTCCAATTATGAATAGGAACTGTGAAACTAGAACCCAGATCTTAAAGAACTACAAATATGTGCCACTTTTCTCTAGTGTGTGTGTGTGGGTGGGTGGGTGTGTGTTTTAAAAAAAAGATGGAACCAAACTCTGTGTGTGTGTGTCTCAGCAATATATGAAAACATTTAACATCGTGGTCATAGGAATACAAAGAGGAATTATTCATGTATCTCCCTGTATCTTAATATTACATAACTCAACTTTAATGGATTCAGCTTTTAGAGACTTCATTAAGTCCAGTGTTTCTGAGCGAAGCCCTTCTGGATTTATCTCACAAGTACAGGGCATTTATAGTTAAGACAGTCTACTAATAGATTATTTAGATGATGCAAAGCCAGCCTCAGAAGCCTACTGAGTTTAAGATTCATGAAGGCAGGCATCTTAGACTGTTCCCTGATCTCTGGTGCCTAGAACAGTTTTTCACATAGTAGGTGCTAAATAAATATTTATGAATGAATGAATGGAGGTTGATGCATTTTTAGGTTTATTTTGGGTTCTCTCCTGGCTTCCTCAAGGGGAAGAGAGAATGGTCTTGACCTAAGGAGATAAGCCACTCTTGCAGAAGGAAGGAGGAAGGGGTGTGGTCAGCAGAGAGGTCTCGAGCAAAGCTGGCAGCTACAGAGGGCGAGGGCAAGGAGACAAGGCAGGACACACTCTCATTCAAAGCTCCAATAGTTCTTTGAATAAATCTAGGACCTACAAAGGCATTTTAAAACTTCAGTGATAAAAGTCAATGAATTTCAAACAGTGTTTGGCAACATTAAGTTTATAAATAAAAATATGTATGAGCAAAATCCAGAGAAGGAATTGTCTGCCCTGAAGAATTCCTCTTAGAATTTATTTTTCCTTCTAAAAAGAAAAATTGGATGGTTAGTCAGCAGAGCAAGGGCATTTATAACAATGTCCTTTCTCTAACCATTGATTTGTTTTCATTAGGTAAGTAGTTCGTTTTCTAAAGCTCTTTCCCCCACTTTTGCTCCTGGCCGTAACAAAATTGGTGGTTCTGGCACTGTCATTAATTCCATAGTTGTGAAATTCCCTTAGGGAAACAAAGTAACTTTAGTTCATTGAAAATACTAAGGGAAGGATAGTTTATTAGGTATTTGGATGACTGGATGTTGAGAAACATATCATTTATCACTTAAAGTATCTCTAGTGCAAGGACACTGTTAAGTGTGTGCATATAAAACATAGAACATGGATTAAAACAGAAAAAAATGTATTTAACAAATGTAATGAAATGAGATGTGCTATCTTCATTCTACCATATAACTGGATACCTGGGGCCACATGACTGAATTTTTCATACTTCAATCAACATGTTTGTCAACCTACAGAAAGAGCTTAGGTGCTCCCGTCCTGTCACAGAAGATGAACATTTTTTTCTTCTGTCTTATATACCAGTGACTATTGGGGACAACCAAGGAAATGTCCCATGTCACAACTGTATGAGATTCAATCAGGAACAGACACAAATGTGTCTAAACTGACAAATCATAGCTAGTAGCCCAGCCACGTTGACGACCAAATCAGACCAGTCAATACCTATGCACTTTATCATTAAATATTGCCTAAAATGTCAAGTCCAAGAATTACATTTATCTTGAAATTAAGAGCTGGGAGGAATTTTGGAGATCATCTCATCTGATCCATCAATTTTGTGGAAGATGTAATCAAAATGATGATAGTAACACACACTCCTTGTTCTCAGGGAGCTATCAGTTTCATAAGAAAAGAATCCTTAAACAGAAAATTATAAGATACTATAAGGCAGGGGAAATAGGTATAAGTATGGAATATTAGAGGATTACATGGAAATGACATTATGTCTTGCTTTGGAGACCATGTGAGGATCAAAAACAACCTCCGTGAAGAGGTGACTCTGAAGTTCAATCAATATAGAAAGAATGAGTTGTGCAGGTCGCGGGAGGCAGGGTATTTAGGGAAGCAGAGATAGAAATCACAAAAGGAAAGAAAATGCATATATGTTTTAGGAGATACAAGCAGTCTACTTGGGTTGTCAACACAGAGAAATGACAGAAAGATGGAGGATTCTGGATGTCAGGATAAAAACTAAAATTTCCATCTAGAGTCTCTATGTATGTATTGAATATATGTGTAGGTGTGTCTATGTATGGATGTGTGAATCAAAAGGTCATGACATAATACTTAGCCAGGCTACAAGCAATGCACTTTTTTCTTGTCCTATGGTTTTTCATTTAAAATTGTCAACACCCAAAACACAAAGTCACGATATACCATAGTGTCATGACTTACTGTTTGAAACACATGTGAAGGCTGAGGGGGTGATAAGCAAAAGTCAAATCACAATCAGCTGTTTAGATTAGACATGATAGACCAGGGATTGGTGAGTCATGGAAGAGTTTTGAACAGGGAAATGAAGTATTATTATCTAGATTTAGAAAGATCATTCTAAATGGTTCAAAAGGGGAATTCTCTGGCAGACTCCACACTTCCACTGCAGGGGAGCATGGGTTCAGTCCCTAATCACAGAACTAAGATCCCACAGGCAGTGTGGTGTGGCCAAAAAAATAAAATAAAATAAAATAAAAAACCATTCCAAAAAAGACTGGAAATGTTACAGGAAAGAAGGTCAATATCAGGAATTTCATACACTACTATGTATATAACAGATAATTAATAAGTACCTATTGTATAACACCAGAAACTATTCTCGATATTTTATAATAACATATAAAGGAAAAGAATATGAAAAAGAATAAATATATGTGCAACTGAATATATGTGTATGTATGTGTGTGTGGCTGAGCGCCGAAGAATTGATGCTTTTGAACTGTGGTGTTGGAGAAGACTCTTGAGAGTCCCTTGGACTGCAAGGAGATCCAACCAGTCCATTCTGAAGATCAGTCCTGGGATTTCTTTGGAAGGAATGATGCTAAAGCTGAGGCTCCAGTACTTTGGCCACCTCATGCGAAGAGTTGACTCATTGGAAAAGACTCTGATGCTGGGAGGGATTGGGGGCAGGAGGAAAAGGGGACGGCCAAGGATGAGATGGCTAGATGGCATCATGGACTCGATGGACGTGAGTCTGAGTGAACTCTGGGAGATGGTGATGAACAGGGAGGCCTGGCGTGCTGCAATTCATGGGGTCACAAAGAGTTGGACACGACTGAGCGACTGAACTGAACTGAACTAATACATCTGAAACTTACATGATACTGTAAATCAACTATATTTCAACTAAAATTTTTTTTAAATGTTAAAGGAGTTTCTTGAGGCTATTTAAGCAACTGCTAATGGTAACAGATTCAAGATAGTCGTTTTGAGGATTAAACCACAATGAGGTCACACTGGTCAGAATGGCTGCCATCAAAAAGTCTACAAACAATAAATGCTAGAGAGCGTGTGGAGAAAAGGGAACTTCTTACAAACTGTTGGTGGGAATGCAAACTGGTACAGCCTCTATGGAAAACAGTGTGGAAATTCCTTAAACAGCTGGGAATAGAAGTGCCAAACAACCCAGCAATCCCACTGCTGGGTATATACCCCGAGGAAACCAGAAGTGAAAGAGACACGTGTACCCCAGTGTTCACTGCAGCACTCTTTACAATAGCTAGAACATGGAAGCAACCTAGATGTCCATTGGCAGAAATGGATAGGGAAGTAGTGGTACATATATACAATAGAGTATTACTCAGTTATAAAAAAGAAGGCATTTGAGTCAGTTCTAATGAAGTAGATGAAACTGGATACAGAGTGAAGTAACTCAGAAAGAGAAACACAAATATTAACGCATATATATGGAATTTAGAAAGACAGTAATGCAATCCTATATGCAAGGCAGAAAAGGAGACACAGATGTAAAGAACAGACTTTCAGACTCAGTGTGAGAAGGCAAGGGTGGGATGATTTGAGAGAATAGTATTGAAATGTGTATATTACCATATGTAAAACAGATGACCAGTGCAAGTTTGATGCGTGAAGCAGGGCACTCAAAGTCGGTGCTCTGGGACAACCCAGAGGGATGGGGTGGGGAGGGAGGTGGGAGAGGGGTTCAAGATGGGGAGACACATGTGCACCCATGGCTGATTCATGTCAATGTGTGGCAAAAACCACTACAATATTGTAAAGTAATTATCCTCCAATTAAAATAAATAAATCAATATTTAAAAAATAAAGAAATAATTATACATATACATTAACCAAAAAAAGATAGTCATTTTGAGGACGAAGAAGAGCAATTAAGAAGCTGTAATTAACATACCTCATTACTGTTTGGAAGAGGGGTTAAATAAGAGAGGAAAGATAGTGGTTCAATTCTGAGGAGTCTGTCTTAGGAAGTATATGGACAGTAATATTGTTCACAGAGAGAGGGGAAAATTAAGAACAGGCAGAAAGAACTGACAATAATGATTCAGTCTAGGACATTCTGAATTTAGGTATCTGCTGAATATCCAAGTAGAGATATCAAGTGAGAAGTTAAGTCTGAATCTGAAGAGAAATGAAAGTCATAGCTGGACAGATGTGGGAGCTAGCAGCATACACAAAATAATTGAAGCCATCAATTAAAAAACCCATTTATGAACTGTAAACAGTTATAATATTTTTTCTGACCCTTAAAAATGCATAAAGCACCACTGATGTGTGTGTGATAAATTATTATCATTGTCACATACAAATCAGGAGCATGAGACTCAGTTTAAATCATGTGCACAGCTGACATTGTGCTGCCACAACCCAAGACTCAACCCATTTTGTATACTGCATCTTTCAAAGCTTCTTCATCCTACCAGGATGCCCCTCTCCACCATGCCATGTGCTTTACTTGAGGTCATGAAAACAAACAAACCTCCCCTTGTTCAAATGACACCTACTTCATCTGCATTTATAAGTCATCAATCATTAGGCTGCTTGCTTTTGGTGTGCATGGGTTTGAATTAATCATACTCTATAATTCATTGCACATCATCATCGTTCCTCCCTGGAAGACCCATCTCTTCTTCTTGTATCGATTCTCTTTTATCCCTAATATACTATTTTTATCTCCTGCCACTGACCCATTTCCTAATATGTGAGATATTCATTCTTTCCTCTGTATTGTATTATATGCATGTATGTTTGTTTGTTTTCTCTTTTTAACTCAGCACTACCCTTTTTAAGAGCTATTGATCACTTGGTAGGCTTATCTAGTTGGATCTGCTACACATACCATTTTACGTGGTACTTATCATTTCCCTCTGGGGCCTGCATCTAGTGAAGTGAAGTGAAGTCGCTCAGTCGTGTCCGACTCTTTGCGACCCCATGGACTGTATCCTACCAGGCTTCTCCATCCATGGGATTCTCCAGGCAAGAGTACTGGAGTGGGTTGCCATTTCCTTCTCCAGGGGATCTTCCCAACCCAGGGATCGAACCCGGGTCTCCCACATTGGAGGCAGACACTTTAACCTCTGAGCCACCAGGGAAACTGCATCTAGTAGTCTCCAGCTATTTTTTCTCTGATTTGATCAAGATATAATTGATGTATAACACTGGGTAAGTTTATAGTATACAATGTGATGATCTGATACACATACATACTACAAAAGGATTAATTATCATGATAAGCAGCTATCTCTAACTGCCTGTTACCAAAAACAACCCTGTGACAAATTTCAAATTTAAATATCTTCTTGATAGAGTTGCATGAAACTTCTCTGAGCTACACATCCTGGATACAGATGTAAGGACATAGGGTATGTTAACACTTCATTTTATTAAATGTTATCAGATTTTTCTTCAGAATGGCACAAGAACCTCAGGAATTTTAAGAAGCTCTTTTCATCCCAGTTTCCCAAAATAGTTTTCAATTTTTCTCCTACTAATTCTATAGTTTTACCTCTCATATTTAGTTATCAATCCACTTGACTATATATATTCATGATTTTTTACATAAAATAAGCTAGTTTTAATGTCATCTACAACCCAATCCAATCTATACTTTCTCCATTGATTTTCAGGCATACTATAATCATATATTAATTTCTCATATCAACATACTCTTGTCCTCTCTGAAGCATGTCTCCCAAGCCATAGAAAGAATCATCTAACAGGTTTATTGGGCTTCCCTGA
This sequence comes from Madoqua kirkii, assembly GCA_006408675.1. Classification (NCBI taxonomy): domain Eukaryota; kingdom Metazoa; phylum Chordata; class Mammalia; order Artiodactyla; family Bovidae; genus Madoqua; species Madoqua kirkii. The sequence goes on from SJYC01065095.1 coordinate 10,244, forward strand.
AGGCTCAGGCAGTAAAGAATCTGCCTGCAATGCAGGATACCCAGCTTCAATCCCTGGGTCAGAAAGATCCCCTGGAGAAGGAAATAGCAACCCACTCCAGTATTCTTGCCTGAAGAATCCCATGGACAGAGGAGCCTGGGCTACATTCCATGGGGTCACAAAGAGTTAGAGACAGCTTAGCAACTGAACAACAACAAAATGGGTTTATTATTTAGTTCAACCACCTTATCTCAAGTTTACACAATTTCACATTTTTCCTGGAATGAGCCCTCTATAGAAATGGTTAAGACACCTTATTTTAAAATGAGTCAATGCAGTTGTGTCATGACTCCATGAACCTTTGAATTTGGCAAAGGTCTCTATAACTGGAGAGATACAAACACGTTCAGAACAACACAGGAAATGAATATAAGAGTGGACACAGAGCTCTGGGCTGCAATACTACAACTGTTTCACTGATTTAAAGGGTGATATTCAGCCCTTTCTTCTTTCTTCCTGGGTAAAAATACAGTAACTGCCACCACCATACCTAGAAAGATTTTCAGATTTCATTGACTGATACTTACGGTAAAGTACCACAAGACATTTCCTGGCATAAAATCTCGTGATTTCCAACTGATGAATTAGACATTCTGAACAATTACTGAAGATGTTTTATGACCCTTTCCCCTAAAACAAATCTCAGTAAAAATAAACACATAAAATTTTTGTACATGTTACTTGATGTTTTTCTTTTCTCTAAAAGTCTACATCTCTCATAAGAAGCTTTTAAAATTCTCATTTAACTCACAAGATGTCCCTAAGTTATGGATAAACTTTAAAAGCAGAGTTTTACATATTATCCTATGAACACCTTCACTGTCTGAAAATTGTTTTGAACCAACAGAAAACACTGAACCTTCCTTACCTTCTCTCACCACCAGTGGCCCCAGTAGTTGCTAGTTCTTGTGAGTTATCTTTGTTTGTAAACACTAGCTTAATAGCTGTTAATCCCTCAATACTTGCAGAAGCATATGCAAATTTATTCCAGATGAGGGCGGCCAATAGCTACTTCTAATGCTGCTGTTCTCTGTTTGTTATCATGATGCCCACCTCAGTTCTGCATAACAATTTGAACTTTTCATTTGCCATAGGCTGCTAGAAACATCTGTTGACTTATTTCTCCCCAAATGCTCTGGGCTGTCCAACCTCTGTTCCAAAAGGTCAGCCCATTTCCACTTCTACTAACTGCCACATTCTTTCCCCAGTCAGCATCACTTTAAGACAAACTATCCCTTCCTCTGCTCTCTTTATCATAATCCTTTGTGTAATTTTCACCCAATTTTTGAATCTTTTCAAGTAATTGATAGTATTCATTTGAAGAGGAATCTCACCTCCACTTTCAGATATTCCTCAATACTTTAGTTTTAGAAAAGTGAAAGCAAAAGATGACACAAGCTGATTAATTTCCCACTCCTTTTACCTCTTTGTAAACATTTATGCATTATTTTTCCTAGAGAAATTCTATCACACGACAATTAATTCAAAACCAGTCTCATTTTCTCTGCTTCATATCCTTACAGGAACAGTCGAGTTAATATCTCCCCAGCCGAACTTCAAATCTATCAAAATATTTGTTATTATTAATAAAATGAGTTATCTTCCAATTATTTTTTCGTGTCATTTGTTCCTTTGAAAACATTATTTTAAAAGAGTTTTTCATTTCCATCCTTTTCATGGTGCTTGTTTTGGTTTCCTCAAGCACAGTTATGTCTGAAAGCTACGGCACTCTAAAATGCTGAAAGAGAGTAAGACAAAAAGCAGCAGAGGAATGGCAAAAAAAAATCACATCTGCTTTCCAGCACTGTGAACAAATTTATTGATCTTCAGAATGCATGGCTGCGAGCAGATAAGGATGAAAGGTTGGGTCTCGTTTGTTACAAGTAAAGACAGGACCCAGATTACTGTAATTATTGTCAACATCCAAATGAAAAAAAAAGCAGTAAGTTATTTGAGAGATTGAGTCAGCATTTTAGTTGTTATGTCTCCAGTTAAGAGGAAAAAAAAAAAAAAAAACTAAGGAGCTATCTCTTGTGGAAAAGGAACAAATGACCTAGATGATTATAAAGGGAATGTTCAGGAAGGAGGATCACGGAAATGCTGATGAAAATACTTGGAAGAAAAAGAAGTGGTGAAAGAGAAGAAGAAAAATGGAAAAGCCAGAGTGTAATGGAGGGAGGGAAGAAGAGAAGGAAAGGGGGAGAGAGAGGTGAAGAGAGAAGCAATAATGCAGGGTTGAAAAGAGTATTCTTGGAACCGCTGTGCAAGTCACAGTCCTGCTCACCAGACAAGTGTCCTGCAAAGGGTCCTGTCAGAAGAATCTTAGTTAAACATCCTCAGTCATGTTCTAAACATCCATCATTGATTGTACATATGCATGTGTGTGTGTGAGAGAGAGAAGACTGGGTGGGGGGGCGGCAAGCCAGAGGCAGCTCATGGTGTCTACCACGCAATTCTACATCTCATGGATTCAATCAGAGAAGACTAGCTGAATGCTTAAGGGATTTCTTTTATTGCAATAATTATAACTTTGGGCTATAACCTCAAGCACTAGATCTCTTTAAATTTCAATACCTTCACCTATAACAGGGGGATTATGATGAATCTATCCTGGAATCTTTGTGAAACTGAAATTAGCTAACATAGGTAAGTAATTGAGAACAGGGCCTGACATACAGGGGGCGCTTTATCGTTGTTAGCTAGAATTAGTAGAGGCAAATAGTAGTAACAATAGCACTGAAGAGGCTGTGGATGAACTGGAGCTTAGGACTCATTGATTTTTGCCCCAGAGAATGGAGAGAATGATATATACAAGAAGGATCCAAGAGGAGGAATCAGGGGATACGGATTAGGGTTTGAATTTTCTACTCTACCAGTATGTGACCTTTTCCTTTAATTACTCTGAGCCTGGCTTTTGTATTTTCTGATAAGAATGCACTGGGCTGATTTATCCCTAAGTTCTTCAGATACTGATCTTCAGTGGTAGCTTTTATCTGTGATTTACGTTGTCCTGGGCTCCACAGTGTAGCAGATCCATCATGAAAGGGAGTGCTGAATGCTCCACACAACCCTTGGCTCTGGTTTCACAGGGTGGAATGGCGCTTGCTTACCCAGATTACAGGATGAGCCACTTTCATGGACTCTCCCTGTGATCACTGCACAAAAGCCTTTTGAAGAGGGTCCTGCCTAGACAAGGTATGAAGAGACCTCAGATATTCCGACCAAAGGCATGGATCAAGTCTTTCTAGGAACCGCCACCTTGTGCTCCCTGTCCTGCCCTCTTTGCCTACCTCTCAGTCTTCCCCAGGGTGCATCCATAATGAGAGTTTGAACACATTTTCAAAAGAGCTAATAACTGAATATCTTTTTCCAAGTGTCTTAGATGAGTCAGATTGATTTAAAATTCAATTGTCAGGATTTCTCTGGTGGTCCAGAGGTTAAGAATCCACTTTCCAATGCAGAGGACACATGTTCAATCCCTGATCGGGGCACTAACATCGCACATACTGTGGGGCAACTAAGCCCATGTGTCATGACTACAGAGTCCACTTGCCACAACTAAGGCCTGACACAGCCAAATATAAATAAATAAATATTTTTTAAAATAAGAAATAAAATAAAATTCGATTTTCTTGGGGATTGCGGGAGCTCTCTTAAGCCACCAGGCTGTATGTACCAACCCCTTTTAACCATATATCACTACCTCTAAGGCTCTGAAGTATGTGCCATATCTTAAGAGTTTCCATTCTGGTGTCCCAAATTATTTGTTAAAAATGAGGCAGACAGACCAAAATGAATCCAATATCTTATCCTTGAGTTAGCTTTGAATAGATAGCTATGATTAGATAGGTGATACTATTGGTAAGAAGCCCATTTGTAAGGTTAGAAAAAAGGAAATGACTTTATTTTAAATTATATCATTGGTACAAAAAGTCAGCTTGACAATAATTTTTAGTGACAACATTTATTGATGAAATCTAGCAGTAACAA
>SJYC01065098.1:0-14836 GCA_006408675.1 Madoqua kirkii
AAGAAAATGTGTCTTATCATTGTAACTTTTAATAGAACATCTATAGTAATTAGTAATTGTGTACTTTAAAAAAATTCTTGGAAAAGGAGTAGAGGCAACACTTTTTCTTAGTTTAAAGAATTTCGCTATATATTTCACGAAGAGCAGTGTCTGTTGCAAACCTGGTTTTGCAACTGAAGAGTTATTTCTGTGGATTTAACCTATTTATTTTTCTAAAGCATACTGCATATCTTCAAAAGAATCACAGACAATTATGGCTGATAGATTATACAAGGACATATGTACATTTTAGAAACTTTATATAAATGCTAAAATATCTATAGTAGTAACATTTATCTATACTGTATAATCTGAGAAGACTTATCACTCCTTTAACAATGCTTTCCATGTAATTCTATATGCCTAACAACACTGACTAGATCGTCCTCTCTGAGATGCCTCAGGAGTCTTCTAAAGCATCTCCAAATTAGCTGGAAATCAAAAAAAACCTTAATTAATATTTAGTGTTTGGGAAGTTTGTCAGAAAGTTTATAAACACTTGGTCAAACAACATCACAGGTCACTATGAGACCTATTTCTTAGGCAAAGTGTGAGGAGATCTCAAAGCAAATATAGATCACTTGAAGGCAAGGAAGTTCATATAATCTGTTATCAAAAGCAGCATTCTAAGTAAACTTGTTCTGTTAACAAAGAGGAATCAAATTTAGCCTCGCATCACTCCACTTTTAACAACAAAATCCATTTACCCAAATTTAATTTAATCTCATCCAGACTCTGCATAAAACTCCTTATTTACTCAATATATATATCCTACTTTCCTACTGTACTCTGAAATGCTTTTTAAAAATTATTTTTGTAGCTTTAATTAGCTTTGATTATTTATTAGACTCCTCAGCTCTTACACACCTTAATTTTTAGTAAAAAGCAAGAGGCAAGTAATTGTAACCTGTTTGCCATATAAGCGCTTTCTGATCGAAACCTTATGCTTTAGTTAAAAATTTTCCACTTCTAAGAAAGCAAAGTAGTAAACTTAGATCTGCCCAGCAGTCTATGTTTTATCCTATCTGAAATGAACCAGGTGGTCTATGAGTTCTTACCATTTAACTTAGTTCAATTTCAAGTTACCAAAATCTGGACAGACCATTTTAGACAAGCAGAGTTTCATTATAACAAGTTATTTTCCTTGCAGACAAATTTGCAACAGTCATAAGGTCTTATTTGACCTCTAATAAATGTAAGTGCAATGGAAATGTTAAAGTTAACAAGCCAGAAAGTTTAAACTATACCACACATCAATTCAGTATTGACTATTTCTCAGATCATGAGGATCCGAAATTCACTTGGACTATTTCCTAAATATTAGGAAGTATTTAATTCGTAAGCACTTACTTTTGAATCAGTTGAATAGAATTCATTTACAAGTCAACTCAGCAGTATTATAACTGAAAATGATCCAGTTCTGGAGAATGAAACTCAAGGGGCTGCATTTAAGAAACAAATTTGAGTTTCTCACAGCTGGCACACTTACACCCAAGATAAATGCCATCATACACACAAAGAACAACATCTGATTCCTTCAGGACAAAAACAAAAGGGTGAAATTCAACAATTTCTTCAGATGTTTCAAGCAAACACTCTTCTTTTTAAGAACAAACAATATGCAAAGAGAAAAATGAGTAATCACGACAGCATGTGTTGTGGAATTCACCTGGCAAACACAAAACTAAACAAAACAAAAGGAATCTGAAAAATGATACAAATGAACATATGTACAAAACAGAAATAGACTCACAGACATAGAAAACAAACTCATGGGGCTTCCCTGGTGGTCCAGTGGTTAAGAATCTGCCTTCTGATGCAGGGGACAGAGGTTCAATCCCTGGTCAGGGAACCAAGATCCCATATGCTGTGGGATAACTGAGCCCATGAGCCACAGTGAGGATGCATCACAGCCAAAATAAACAGCAACAACAATAAGAAGAACTTACGGTTACCAAAGGGGAAAGGGGGATAGAGATAAAGTAGGAGTTTGGGATTAAAAGATCACACTGCTATATATAAAATAGGTAATTAATATAATATGAATAATAAATATAATAGCTATATTCAATATAAACAACATCTGATTCCTTCAGGACAAAAACAAAAGGGTGAAATTCAACAATTTCTTCAGATGTTTCAAGCAAACACTCTTCTTTTTAAGAACAAACAATATGCAAAGAGAAAAATGAGTAATCACGACAGCATGTGTTGTGGAATTCACCTGGCAAACACAAAACTAAACAAAACAAAAGGAATCTGAAAAATGATACAAATGAACATATGTACAAAACAGAAATAGACTCACAGACATAGAAAACAAACTCATGGGGCTTCCCTGGTGGTCCAGTGGTTAAGAATCTGCCTTCTGATGCAGGGGACAGAGGTTCAATCCCTGGTCAGGGAACCAAGATCCCATATGCTGTGGGATAACTGAGCCCATGAGCCACAGTGAGGATGCATCACAGCCAAAATAAACAGCAACAACAATAAGAAGAACTTACGGTTACCAAAGGGGAAAGGGGGATAGAGATAAAGTAGGAGTTTGGGATTAAAAGATACACACTGCTATATATAAAATAGGTAATTAATATAATATGAATAATGAATATAATAGCTATATTCAATATCTTGTAATAATCTTGTAATAATATACATATTATCTGATATATATATAATATTTAAAAATATATAATATCTACAAATACATAAATATATATAACTGAATTACTGGGCTGGTGGTCACCTGAAGCTAACACAATATCGCAGATTAACTACATTTATTACAATAAATAAATAAAAATGGAAGTTGAACCTGAGATTCCAGAAATACAAGCTGCCCTGCTCTGAGAAAGGCCATGACAGTGCCACGGACGCCTGTGCTGCTGCTGCAGGCGTTCAAACTGCAAGCTGGGGAATTTGTTGGCTTGCCAGTGCTGTCTTCGTTCTACCACCTCAAGATTATTTATTGAGCTCTTTGAGTTCTTGCTGGATGTCAGCAAAGATTTGGCCCCCTCAGTAACTAAGGGCTATGTAATCAACTGCGGGAGCTATATAATCAACCCATTTCACAGATGAAGAAAGTGAAGTCCAGAGAGGTAGTCACTTGGTCAGGGTTTCTGAGACAGAAAGAGTTTAGAGACAGGATATATTAATCTACAACCTCTACTTGCAGAATCTTGCACCAACCACCATGCCCTCTGGCCTTGGGAATAACCAGAAAATAGTCTTATAATAATCTGAATGGATTTTCAAGTTGAGCATAGCTTATATACCAAAAAGACTGGAAATCACATGTGCATTGTGTCATGAACCAGCACGCATAGGAAACAGAACATTACCAACAGTCTGGGCACCCCCGTGATGCACTGATTTCAGCCTACGGTTCTCTCTTAGCCAAGGGAAGCCAGTTTTCTAACTTTGGAATTAATTTTGCTTGTTGTTGAAATTGATTTAAGTGGGAAAATACATAATGCTCTCCTTTAAGTCTGTCTTCTTTCTTTATGCTTATTAAATTCATACCTACTCTTCAAAGTGGCTATAGCTCAGTTTAGTTATGAATAATATTCTATTCAAAAATACACACCATAGGAAAAAATTAAGTCAAAATGGATCAAAGAGCTAAATGTGACACATAGAGTTATAAAACTTGTAGAAGGAAACACAGCAGGAAATCTTCATGACATTGATTTGGCAAGGACTTCCTAGATATGAAAACATAAACACAAGAAACAGAAATAAAAATAGGCAACATGGACTGTTTCAAAGCTAAAACTTCTGAGCATCAGAGCACAAAACAGACAGAGTGAAAAAGCAACAACCTATGGGATCAGAGAAGATACTTGCCCATCATGTATCTTGTTAAGAACTGAAAGACATGAAGAGCTGCTACCAGGGATCTGTCTCCTCAACATGCAGCCAGCTGACCTGGACCCACAGGGCCCTGCTGTCAGTTGTCCTAGACCTGTCCACCAGTGGTCAGCAGGCTGGAGGCTGGGTCCATGCTGTCCCTGGAGGACTTGCCTGGGGAAGGAGGAGAAGAAGGTGTCAAACATTTTAAGTTTTTTTGCAAAATATGACTTGTACAGGCAGGTTGTGTGCAGATTTTGATAAAGAGCATCCTGCACGTGAGTTAATATGGGGTGGGGCCTGCATCCCTTCCCAGCCCTGGAGGACTGAAAACATGTTTCATGCTCTCCTTCAGGAGGTGGTTGCCCTAAGTCTCTTCCCAGAAGCCTCTCTCATTGCCTCTCCGCACCCCTCCCCCCCTGCCCCAACCAGATCCTTTGCCTTCACCTTCGCCCATCCATCTGAGAAACTGGAGCCCACTCAGCCCTGAGCAGGTGGCTCCCTACTGAGCTTTGTCAACATCCACCCAGGACCAGACACTGAGCTGGGTTTTGCAGATGCTTCCTGTGAAGTGACAGGTACTGACAGAAGCACATGTGAGGATGTGGAGCTATTTTACCTACAAAACACAGTCCGCTCTCAACTGACTGGCACTGCCTGGCCAGGAGGTGGGGCTGCTCTTATGGGTCACTGGGTGGAAGGCTAGGGAGTTTCTTAAGGGCTTCTCCCCTTCTGCCACTGGGCAGAGGCCCCAGAAGAAGAAGGAGGGTTTGATTTTATTTTTATTTATGTTTTAAGTTCCACTAGATAAGAGTTTATGATAAAAAATCCAAAATCACATAAAGGTATAAAATATTATAAGCAAGTCAACTGATGTAACAAATAGCATAATCAGACCAACAAAGATTTTAGAGTAATTATCAGCATTAAAATATAAAATGATATGTAGTATGTTTTTACACAGAAGGAAATAATAGCAAAAGAGAGAAATACGATTCACAAAAAATGATCATAAAACAAAAGGGGGAAATGGAATTATTCAGAGTTTAAAACTTTATAACCATGTTAAGAGCAGTGTAGACATATAAAGCAGAAGACCTGGAAAGAGGCATGTATGCATCTTGCAGAATGAGTCTCTGTAGATGTTATTTGCATAACATGTGTCTACATTATCAAAAATAGGGAAGAAACTGCATGGGAGGACAAGCAGGGATACCCTGGAAGCAAAGACCTTTCAGAACCTATTTTAAGTTCGTGACAACACCCTTGAGTTTGAATTCTTGAAAGGTGATAGAGAAGAAAGTGGGAAACAGCCTTGGGTCGATAGGGGTTTGAGGCTGAGTTACAACTTATGGGACCTAAAGCATAGACTTATATAGTTTGAGGTGGTGCTTTTTAAGAAAAAGTACCCAGTTTTGTGTGGATCTAAGAAGGGGCTGGACAAGTGAGGGTCTTGTGGTTTCAGCCTCTATAGCTTCCCAGGAAACATGCCTCTGGCGATGATGCCTCTGGATGAGTTAAACCCAGGGTTTTAGTGAAAAAAACCTTTGCCTGAGTATCTCCTCTGTCCTAATAGACTGTACCTCGTTCTGGCCACCTCTCCCCTGCATGGCACACTGGCCCCAGTGGCCTGTGTGACCTTCACCCAGTCACCTCTCCTCTCTGGATTACCACCCTCCCCACATGGTGCACTTAAAAGCCCTGTTCATGTGCAAGAAAAAGATGATGACAGCACTGAGGACTTCCTTTCCAAGGTAAGATGAAAGGTGAGAGGTTGTTTGTTTGAGGTTGCACCATATTTCTATGCTGTGGTGACTCATGCTCCCATTAAGCTTTATGCTTGTTACCCGACCAATGTGTCTCTTATTTTTGTTTCAAAGCTCACTCAGTATCATGCAAAGATGCCAGGACCATGAGAAAACCTCTCATTTGATGGGAGCATCCTCCTGCCTATTGGCTAAGTCTCCCCCACCCTCACCTGATCCTCACTATTCTGGGCTGGACTGTGTGTGCCCAAAAAACTCTTAGGGCTTCTCTTTCTGTGAACCTCTTCCCTTATGAATTAGCGCTGAACACACAGACATACAAAAGTCTCAGTGCCCAAGTACCTAGGAAAAGTGGTCACAGATGTCCACTACTTCATCTAGGGCAGTGGCACATCCTGGGATCTAAAGTGCCTTGCTTTGATGGCTTGGTGCTAGCTCCATTGTGACCCACTCCCATCAAAATCAAGTCAGTTTCAGGTCCAGCTTGACCCAGGGCCTCAAATTATGACATCAGGAGTTACCTTAGCTCTGCTTCCCATGTTGGCCTTGCTCTTTGGTCAGTAAGCTGATGTAGTGGCCCTGAAAGCCTCTCAGAGGGGAGAGAATGTCTCATTCACAATAGCTCTGTTGCACAGCCACAAAAGCTCTTTGGCAAAGCTTTCTTAGGACCAGGTCATATGTCTACCCTCAAACAGGTTACTGAAATCAAAGGAGATAAAATCTGTTCATTGCCCAGATCCAGGTTATATGCTCAATTTTTGATTCTGATTTTATAGAGTTAACTTTCCCCAAACCACATGAGTAGGAAAGGCTAATGGTGGTGGTTCTTCACAGAAAAAAAGATGGAGAGACAGAGATCAGGCAAGAGAAGTAGCTGCAGATGACCACTACCTTACCCAGGACAGTAGAGCATTCTAGAATCTAAAGGGATAAGTTCACCTCACACCAAGCAGCAAGCCTAATCAAAACCCTAAGTGCCACACATAAGTCAAGGGCCTTGGAGTCTGGAGTTGAGAGCCAAATGGAGAGAAGGCCCGAGGCAAGAAGAGCAGAAACAAGCACAGGCTGTGCTGCCAGGGCTGCTGGCCTGGGAGGCTGAGGTCTGGCCAGAGACACAGCTGCCCAGGGGCTGTGTTAGCATGGAGTGGAGACTCTCACATGAGACAGCAGGCAGGATGAGGGCCTCTGGGGGAGTCTTCCATGGAGCTTCTTAGATAGAAATGAAGCATCTCAGGCCTCATTCCTGAATATCCTGCATTGGAGCCTGAATTTTCATCAGATTCCCAGATGATTCATATGCAATTCTCATCTTGAAGACATGTCTCTTGTTTCATGGCCTTCATGTTCAGGAGTTGTGGGACTTATGTCAGGTTTTCAGTCAAACTTTCTTGAGTGTAGTGTGTCCATTTTAATGGAGGAGCCTTAAGCATATTCATGCTCCATCATGGAGCCAATATTTCTACTTCTGAGATATTACTGAACAAAATCACCAGAGTCAGGAACAAGGAATGTATGCATGGAGATGCTCATTGCACTATCTTATAATCAGAAACCATTGCCTATCCACAAATAAAAAAGAATGAAATAAGTTATGACACCTTATATAAGACTAATATACTACTGTTTGAAATATTGTTTTAGAAGAAATCTATAGTTAATACACAGGGAATGTAATGATAAACAAGGTAGACTCAGTGCCTACACTCTTGAACCTGACATTCAGTATGGGAAGACACACAGTAAGCTAGTGGACAAATGAGAAATTTCAGATTGTGACAAGTGCATAGAAGGAAGGAGAGGGTAAAGTGGTAGAGAAACATGAGTGGATTATGGAGGGTTACTTAGACAGGGAAACAGTGAGAGCCTGTTTCAGGAACTAGAATTTAAAATTAAGTCCAAAAGTTGAGAGGGAGTCAGCCAAATGAACAGTCAGGCAAGATTTTCGAGGTAAAAGGAACAGAATTAACAAGATGCTGGGATTAAGAAGCTTGGCTAGTAGAAGGAAATAATGGAAGGTATGTGGCTGGAGTGGGATAAGCCAGAGGAAGCTTGAAGCTGAGGAGGGTGCAGCAGCGAGTGAGACCAGACCCCTCAGGCCCCTGGACTGTGAGTAAAGTTGGATTTTGTTCTAAGGGCTGAATGTTACAAGAGTACATGGAAAGGGGGAGAGATATCAATAAGATGGCAAAATAGGAGATCCCAGTCCTTATTCCTCCACAGAATCACTGATTTGACAATCATCCACAGACAAAATTATCTTTGTGAGAGCTCTGGAGTCCAGTTGAGAGGTTCCAGCACTCCATGATCCACAAAATGTAAGGCCAGCCACATTGAAAGGGTAGAAAGAGCAATGTCAATTTGCTTGTATCATCCCTCCCCGAGGCTGACAAAATTCGGAGCCCAAGAGATTCTCCAGCCCACAACTTCTCCCACAGGATAAAGACAGAAAAGATGAGTTTGACTCCCCCATTTTTTAGGGCAATGTCTAAAATCTCTACTTATCTTGATGCACCCAGAACACTGAAGAAACCACCATTGCTGGATTATCTGGGAGCAACAAAGAACAAAGGAAAGGGTAGAGGTTCATAATAACCAACATATACACCCCAGAGCCACAAATCCCCAACGATGGTGCCTGAAACACCCCCATTGATGACATACGGATCTCAGCAGCCATTGAAGACCTCAACAACCAACTTGACTCTGCAGGACTTGGAGAAGGTGCACAACTCTGAGACTGCTCTTCAGAAGGGTGGAGTAGAGTGGGATTGAGCTCATTGTCCTTGCAACTCAGTGTACTGCCTTGTGAAGAAGGGGCATGTGACTCCTGGCAATTAACATGGTTCTGTGGGTAGGAAAAGATGCAAAATTCTAAAACGTGTCTTCAGAAGTGAGGGATGAAAGTAGTGCTTGTACCCAGTGTCATGACTCAGCAGGGCATGACCTAGAAAATGGATTAGGCAGCTCTCAGTACCTTACACAGCTCTGTGGGTTCAGGAGAAGGCACACAGTCCAAAGACTAGCCCCCTAAAGAGGGATAAGAGGAATCCAGTGGGCACATCTACACAAAAAGTTTGATAGATTCCCATGATCTCTATCCAGGTGAAAGCCTTTCCATTCCCAAGCCAGAATATAAGGACTAAAAGAGGTGACTACTTCTTCGAGTGTGCAGACATCAGTATAGGATAAAATAATCACAAAGAATTAGGAAAACATATCATCAAAGGAACAAAACAAGTTACTTAACCCAAAGAAATGGTGATCTATGAATTGTCAAGCTCTGTGGGTTCAGGAGAAGGCACACAGTCCAAAGACTAGCCCCCTAAAGAGGGATAAGAGGAATCCAGTGGGCACATCTACACAAAAAGTTTGATAGATTCCCATGATCTCTATCCAGGTGAAAGCCTTTCCATTCCCAAGCCAGAATATAAGGACTAAAAGAGGTGACTACTTCTTCGAGTGTGCAGACATCAGTATAGGATAAAATAATCACAAAGAATTAGGAAAACATATCATCAAAGGAACAAAACAAGTTACTTAACCCAAAGAAATGGTGATCTATGAATTGTCTGACAAAGAATTCAAAATAATCACCTTAAAGAAGCTCAATGAGCATCACTTTGCTAGCATGTGAGATGAATGCAACTGTGAGGTAGTTTGAGCATTCTTTGGCATTGCTCTTCTTTGGGATTGGAATGAAAACTGACCCCCTCCAGTCCTGTGGCCACCTCTGAGCCCTCCAAATCTGCTGACACATTGAGTGCAGCACCCTAACAGAACCATCTTTTAGCATTTGAAACAACTCAACTGGAATTCTCCAGGCCAGGCCTCAACAGTGTGTGAGCCCTGAAATTTCAGATGTTCAAGCTGGATTTGGAAAAGGCAGAGGAACATAGATTAAATTGCCAACATCCATTGGATCATAAAAGGAGTGGGAGAGTTCCAGAAAAATGTCTACTTCTGTTTTATTGACTAGGCCAAAGCCTTTGACTCTGTTGATCTCAACGAACTGTGGAGAATTCTTTAGGAGATGGGAATACCGGACCGCCTTACCTGCCTCCTGGGATCTGTGTGCTGTCAAGAAGCAACGGTTGGAACTGGACATGGGAAAACAGAGTGGTTCTAGACTGGAAAAGGAGTTTGTCGGGGCTGTGTGTTGTCGACCTGCTTATTTAACTTACACACAGAGTACATCTTGCGGATTACCGGGTTGGATGGGGCACAGGCTGGAATGAAGGTGCTGGAGGAGGTATCGGTGTAGCCTTGGGTTTGCAGATCACACCACCCTTGTGGCAGAAAGCAAAGAGGGACTGGCGGGCCTCTGATGGAGGTGAGAGAGGAGATGGAGGGGGTTGTCTTAGAACTCAGCATTCAAGGGACTGCGATTGTGGTGTCTGGTCCCATCACTTCATGGGGGGTAGATGGGGAAACAATGGAAACAGTGAGGGACTTTATGTTCTTGGCCTCCAGAATCATTGTAGATGATGACCTCAGCCATGAGATTAAAAGACACTTGCTCCTTGGAAGAAAAGCTATGACCAACCTAGATAACATATTGACAAGCAGAGGCATTACTTTGCCAACAAAGGTCTGTCTAGTCAAAGCTACTATTTTTCCATAAACATGGATGGATGTGAGAGTTGGACTATAAACAGAGCTGAATGCCAAAGAATTGATGCTTTTGAACTGTGGTGTTGGAGAAGACTCTTGAGAGTCCCTTGGACTGCAGGGAGATCCAAACAGTCAATCATGAAGCAAATCCACCCTGAACATTCATTGGAAGGACTGATGCTGAAGCTGAAGCTCCGTTACTTTGGCCATGTGATGTGAACAGCCAGATCCCGATGCTGGGAGGGGTTGCAGGAGGGAGGAGAAGGGAACAACAGAGTTTAGGATGATTGGATGGCATCGCTGACTCTAGGGGCATGGGTTTGGGCAGGCTCTGGGAGTTGGTGGTGGTCAAGGAGGCCTGGCGTGCTGTGGTCCATGGTGTTGCAATGAGCTGAACATACTGAATAACTAAACTAAACTGAGTTTGAGAGGTACTTGTTTCATTTAGATCCTGTGTATATATATATTCATATACATATATAGAGAGATTTAGTTCAAGAATAAATCTCATCAGAAACTGTTAAAAAAAAAAAGCTCAATGAGCTATAAAAGAATGCAGACAGAAAACTAGTAAATCTGAAAAAGCAATACTGATCACAATAAGAGGTTCAACAAAGACATATAAACCATAAAAAAGAACCAAAGTATAAATTCTGGAGCAAAGAATACAATCATTGCTCTGAAAAATTCAATAGAGGGCTTCAACAGGAGACTTTAGCAGGCAGAAGAAAGAATAAATGAACCAAAGACAGGTTATTTGAAATACTGTACTTGGAGATGCAAAAGTTAAAAGGAATGAAAAAGTGCATAATGCCTGGACTCACAGGACCCAGTCAAGAGCACAGTATAACACAATGGGAGGTCTAGGAGGAGAACAGAAAGAAAACAGTCTATAAAGAAACAACAGCTAAGACTTCCTCACTGGTTCAGTGGTTAAAATACACCTGCCAATGTAGTGAGCGTGGTTTGACCCCCTAGTCCAGGGAGATTCCACATGCCACAGGGCAACTAAGCTCATGTGCCACAGCTACTGAGCCTGCACTCTAGAGCCTGAGAGCAGCAGTCACTGAAGCCTGCTCATCCTGGAGCCTGTGCTGCACAAGAAGAGTAGCCACCACAGTGAAAAACCTGCACACCACAACTAGAGAGTAGCCCCCATTCTTCACAACTAGAGAAAGCCCACATGCAGCAGTGAAGATTCAGCAGAGCAAACAAAAGTTAAATAGAGAAATAACAGCTAATATTTTCCCTAATCTGGGGAAGGAGAAGAACATCTAAATTCATAAAACCCAAAAGACTCCAAAAAGGTTGAACCTAAAAAAGGTCTATGCTGAGACACATTAAAAATAAATTATCAAAAGCTAAAGAGAGAATCTTGAAAATTCAGCAAAAAAACAAAAAAAAAGACTCCACATAAAATGAGACTCCATTAAGATCACCCACAGAATTTTTTAGCAGAAATCTTGAAGGCTAAGAGAGACTACAGTGATCTTTTCAAAATGCTGAAAGAAAAAGATGTGCCAACCAAGAATACTATGCCTGGCAAAACTGCCCTTTAAAAAATGAAGGCAAGGTAGACCTTCCACTATACCTGCCTTACAAGAAGTGCTAAAGGGAGTTTGCCATGTTGAAACCAGATGACACTAAAAAACCACGTGAAAGCATAATAAAGTATAAATTTTACTCATGCATAAACATAAATAAAGAAAAACACAATACTGTCATGCTGGTGTACAAATCACTTTTAACCCTACTTGAAAAATTAAGACAAAAGTATTAAGAATAACTATATATACAATAATCAATCCATAACTGCTTTAAATTTAAATGGATTGAACTCTTTAATCAAAAGACACTGAGTGACTGAAAGAATATAACAATAAACTACCAATACAGCCTCTGTACAAAAGATGTGCTATAGCTTCAAGAACACTCAAAGTTTGGAAGTTAAGGAATAGAAAAAGATATTACATACAAATGTTAACCAAAAGAAAGCAGGAGTGGCTATACCTATGAGACAAAATTGAGTTTGAATCAAAGACTGCTACATAAGAGAAAGAAGATCTCTGTGTGCATGCCAAGTCAACTTCAGTTTTATCTGACTCTGTGACCCTATGAGCTGCAGCTCACCAGGCTCCTCTGTCCATGCAATTTTCCAGGCAAGAATGCTGGAGTAGGTTGCCACATCCTCCTCCAGGGGATCATCCCAAACCAGGGATCGAACCCCTGTTTCTTGCATCTCCTGCATTGGCAGGCGGGTTCTTTACCACTAGTGCCACCTGGGAAGCCCAAAGAAGATGATTATACAATGGTAAAAGGATTTATTCAACAGGATGATGAAACAATTATCTAACTTGCATCTCCTGCATTGGCAGGTGGGTTCTTTACCACTAGTGCCACCTGGGAAGCCCAAAGAAGATGATTATACAATGGTAAAAGGATTTATTCAACAGGATGATGAAACAATTATCTATGTACCCATCCCATTCTTGGGTGTGTCTCTAAAAAATACAAAAACATTACTTCAGAGATACATGCACTTCAATGTTCACAGCAGCATTATTTATTTTTTTGGAAGTTTAACCTTTTAAAAAATTAATTCATGTTTTAAATGAAGGATAATTGCTTTACAGAATTTTGTTGTTTTCTGTCAGACCTCAACACGAATCAGCCATAAGCATACATATATCCCTTCCCTGTTGAACCTCCCTCCCATCTCCCTCCCCATTCCACCCCTCTAGGTTGATACAGAGGCCCTGTTTGAGCTTCCTGAGCCATATAGCAAATTGCCATTGGCTCTCTATTTTACGTATGCTAGTGTAAGCTTCCATGTTACTCTTTCCGTATATCTCACCCTCTTTTCCCCTCTCCCCTTGCCCGTAAGTCTATTTTCTATGTCTGTTTCTCCATTGCTGCCTTGTAAATAAATTCTTTAGTTCCATTTTTCTAGATTCCAAATATATATGTTAAGTAAGTGAGAAGTTGCTCAGTCTTTGCAACCTCATGGACTGTAGCCTACCAGGCTCCTCCATCCATGGGATTCTTTAGGCAAGAATACTGGAGAGGGCTGCCATTTCCTTCTCCAGGGGATCTTCCCTACCCAGGGACTGAACCCAGGTCTCTTGCAATTTTCTAGATTCCAAATATATATGTTAAGTAAGTGAGAAGTTGCTCAGTCTTTGCAACCTCATGGACTGTAGCCTACCAGGCTCCTCCATCCATGGGATTCTTTAGGCAAGAATACTGGAGAGGGCTGCCATTTCCTTCTCCAGGGGATCTTCCCTACCCAGGGACTGAACCCAGGTCTCCTGCATTGAAGGCAGACGTTTTACCCTCTGAGCCACCAGGGAAACCCATTATGTGTTAGAACACGATATTTATCTTTCTCTTTCTGACTTACTTCACTCTGTGTAATAGGTTCTAGGTTCATCCACCTCATTAGAACTGACTCAAATGTGTTCCTTTCTATGGCTGAGTAATATTCTATTGTGTGTATGTACCACAACTTCTTTATCCATTTATTTACCAGTGGACATCTAGGTTGCTTCCATGTTCTAGCTATTGTAAATAGTGTGGCAAACAACAATGGGATACACGTGTCTCTTTCAATTTTGGTTTTCTGTGGGGTATATGCCTAGCAGTGGGATTGCTTGGTCATAGGATGGTTTTATTCCTAGTTTTTAAAGGAATCTCCATACCATCTTCCATAGTGGCTGTATCAATTTACATTCCCACCAACAGTGCAAGAGCATACCCTTTTCTCCACATCGTCTCCTCCATTTATTGTCTGTAGACTTTTTGATGATGGCCACTTTGACCAGTGTGATGTGATATCTCACTGTAGTTTTGATCTGCATTTCTCCAATAATGAGCCTTGCTGAGCATCTTTTCATGTGTTTAATAGCAATTTGTATGTCTTCTTTAGAGAAATGTTTGTTTAGGACTTTTCCCTATTTTTGATTGGATTGTTTGTTTTTCTGGTATTGAGTTGTATGAGCTGCTTATATATTTTGGAAATTAATCCTTTGTCAGTTGTTTCAGTTGCTATTGTTCTCTCCCATTCTGAGAGTTGTCTTCTCACCTTGCTTATAGTTTCCTTTGCTGTGCAAAAGATTTTAAGTTTATTTATTTTTTCTTTTTTAAAATATAAATTTATTTATTTTAATTGGAAGCTAATTACTTTACAATATTGTATTGGTTTGGCCATACATTGACATGAATTCGCCATGGGAATACATGTGTTCCCCATCCTGAACCCCCTACCACGTCCCTCCCCATACCATCCCTCTGGGTCATCCCAGTGCACCAGCCCTGAGAACCTGTATCATGCATCAAACATGGACTGGCGCTTCATTTCTCATATGATAATATACATGTGTCAATGCCATTTTCCCAATCATCCCACCCTCGCCCTCTCTGACAGGGTCCAAAAGAATTCTATACATCTGTGTCTTTTTGCTGTCTTGGGTTACTTTACTATCTTTCTAAATTCCATATATATGTGTTAGTATACTGTATTGGTGTTTTTCTTTCTGGCTTATTTCACTCTGTGTAATAGGCTCCAGTTTAAT
>SJYC01065100.1:0-22610 GCA_006408675.1 Madoqua kirkii
GGGGTGGGGGGGGAGGTGCTGGGTTGGCAGACAGCAGACTCACCTCTCCTCGGGACCCCTCGGCTTTGCTGAGGGAAGTTCTACTGCCTCTACTCTTTCTGCGGAGCGCCCCCCGCAGTTACTCGTCTCTGTCTTTACAGACTGAGCCCTGGGAAGGAGCAAAGATTGCACTTGCATTCCTGAATTCTCTGGGCCTTTCCGGCAGTCAGTTTGTACTAAATACGCGATTGTTGACTGAATGAATGCTTGATTCCATCCTACAGATTCCTATTGTAGTCACAGCACAGATAATGCCTGGCATCCACCAAGCATTATTTGAGAAAGCCAGCATGTTACCCCACAAAAGAGGCCACGTCCTGTCCGGGGATTCTCTGCGGGGAGCCAGTGTGGGGTGACTGCCCAGAGTCCACATTGAGACAAACTGTGTCAGCCAAGCTCTGAGGTCATCAGGCCCAGGGATTCCTCTTGCCCAAACAGTGAGTCTTCTACGTGTCCAGGAGCCCAACAGCTTCTCCACTGGCTCTGCAGGCATTTCTGGTAAGACATTACGGGTTTTCTAACAAGCTTAAAAAAAAAAAAGAAGAACGAAACAAATAAACGCAAACTTGAATCACTTTGAGTGAATATTTACCCAGGAAACATTTAGGTTGCTAAAGGTCTGGATTTGTAGATTTCAATGAGTTAATAATATGTGGATTCTCAGTTGATTCCCCCGCTTTCCCCTGACTGCCTGGTGCTCGGGAAACCGACCAGTGGCTGGCAATAGGCAGGGCTATCTTCTTCAGTTTTGGGAAGCATCTGACTCTGGTGCTCCACCCACTGTGCTGAGATTCAGGAAGGGAATGGGTGTGCCACCCGCAAAGGCTGCACCCTTCTCGCCCATCGTGGCAGCCTGGCCCTGAAACCCTGCTTGAGTCTTGCTGTGCCCCACTGCACCGGCAGGGTTCTGCTGGGAGCTCCCGGGAGGCTGGGCTCCAGGCCTGACCCCTGCTCACAGGGTGCTCTCTACCTGCCGCAGTCTTTCCAGGACAAACCTGCAGAGTCGAGGAGGACTGGGCTATTGGTAATAGAAGGGTCCGTGTTTAATTTGAGGGAGCTGTGGTTAACAGTAACCAGGCCAGACCAATATGAATTTGTGCTTCCTTCTGAGAAGGAGCAGATATGAAAAACATAGATTGTCGGGCGGTGACTTTGGGGAATATTTTTGTTGTTATTGTTGTCAATATTACCTGAATTTTCTAAGCTTTTACATAATATCATAAATAACTCTACAGCAATAAGAAAAAGTTCCAGTTTATTTAAGGGTATACCATGTTCCAAGTATAAGGCTCCGGTTTTTAGAGCACATTCTCATATTCTCATAATAAGCCTGTGAGAGAAGTTTTATTACCCAATTTTATACATGGAAACTGAAGCATTAGGTTAAGCAATTTATTCAAGGTCACGTGATTCGCAAGGGAAACAGCTTCGATCTGAAGGAGGCTCTATTTAATTCGAAAGCCTGTCCTCATAATCATTATGATATGCGGGGTCTATTTTGTGTGTGTGTGTGTGTGTGTGTGTGCGGCAATGTGCAGCATGTGGGATCTTAGTTCCCTGACCAGGGACTGAACTCACGCTCTCGGCAGTGAAGTCCTAACCACTTGACGGCCAGGGGATTCCCCCATGTCATCTCTTAACAGCAGAAAACCACCCCTCATTTGTAGCTGTGTCTCCAGACCACCTCCTTTCTAGTTTTTCTCCCTCCCCACCTAATTCATCCTACAGACTGAGGCAGATTAAATTTTCCTAAAATATTGCTTTAATTCCTTCACTGCCTACTCAAAACACTGGCAGTTGCCTATAGGAGCAGAGTAATTTTCAAGCTCACTCTGATAACTTGAGATTTTCTGTCAACTGCCCTTATTTTAGGCAGAATACCTCCCTATTGCTTCTACAGCCTGCACTTCAGGACGCAAGACCTCTGGAGCAAAGCTGAGCAGAAGGCTGTAAACTTTGAATGAACCTCTATAAAAACTTTGTAAATATTTCTTACTTTCAATAAAATGAAGCATTAAAGGAAGCATTTTCAAACAAGAGATTATCAATGACATTTTCCACATCTTAAATTACTAATGGTGGTTAACGTACAATTAAGTTCTCTTTACCATGTGTTGCTTGCTAAAAACTTTAGTATCTCTCTCCAAGGAAATTTTAATGAAGGGCTTGTTAAAAAAATTTTTTTTTCCTCTCCCAAGTATAACAGACTGGTTCCAAATTGGGAAAGCAGTACGTTAAAGCTGTATACTGTCACCCTGCTTATTTAACTTATATGCAAAGTACATCATGCGAAATGCTGGGCTGGATTCATTCAGGCCCGGCCCTTACTCTAAGCAATGCAGCCTGTGCCTCCCTGCCTAGCCTCCACTTGCTAGTGGCAGATGTGGACATCTGCACTGCTTCTCCACTGGGGGAGTTACCATTGGGCACGTAATCTGTGGGGTTTAATTATTTTTCCTCCCGATTATGTTGCCCTCTGTGATTCCAAGGCTCGCCACAGACTTGGCAGTGAGAATGCTTCCTGGTGTTTGGAAACTTTTCTGTTTTTTAAGACTCCCTTCCTGGGACAGAGCTCCGTCCCTACCTCTTTTGTATTTTTTCCTATCTCCTTTTGAAGAATAGGGGCTGCTTTTCTGGGTGCCTGATGTCTTCGGCTGGCATTTAGAAGTTGTTTTGTGGAATTTACTCAGCATTCAAATGTTCTTTTGATGAATTTGTGGGGGAGAAAGTGATCTCCCCGTCCTATTCCTCCGCCATCTTAGGGCCGCCCTGGTTTGTTCTTTTTCTAGTTCCCTTAATTGCATGAAATTACTGAGATTTTTATCTGTTTAAAGCTATAAATTTCCCCTTAGCACTACTTTCCTGTTTCTCATGAGTTAGTGTTTCGCTTTTCTTCATTTCTACATATTTTCTGATTTACCTTGTGCTTTCTTCTTTGCCACAATGGTTCTTTTAAATTTTTACAAATTTGTGAATTTTCTACTTTTCCTTCTGTTACTGGTTTCTAACTTTATGCCACTATGGTTAGAGAAGATACTTTTTATGAGATTTACCTTGTGAAATCTACTGAGACTTCATTGTGGCCTAGTCTATGGTCTGTCCTGGAGAAGGCCCCACATGCCCTTGAGAAGTGTCTATTAGACCTAATTGGCCGATTGTGCTGTTTACATTCTCTACCTATGCATTCATCTTGTCTGGTTGTTTATCCATCACTGAGAGTAGGGTATTGGAGGTTCCAACTATTGTATAGAACTATGTCTTCCCTCAGTTCTATCCATCTCTAATTCACGTATTTTGATGGTGTCACTGGGTGTATAAATGGTTGTGATTTTATCTTCTTGCTGTATTGAACCTCCTAATCCTTGTCTCTTGTAACTTTTCTGACTTAAAGTCTATGTTGTCTGATATTAGTAGAGCACAGCTGCTCTCTTTTGGTTACTGTTTTCATGGACTATCCCTTCCCAGGTGGCACTAGTGGTAAAGAACCCACCTGCCAAAGCAGAAAATATAAGCAATGTAGGTTCAATCCCTGGGTCAGGAAGATCTCCTGGAGGAGGGCATGGCAACCCACTCCAGTAGTCTTGCCTGGAGAATCCCACAGACAGAGGAGCCTGGCAGTCTACACCCCATAGGGTCGCAAAGAGTCATGACAAGTGACAGAGCACATGTTCCTTTCATGTTCAACATTTTTTTACTGTCTTTGGATCTAAAGTTAGACTCTTAGAGATAGCAAATAGTTGCATCATATATTTTTATCCTTTCTGCCAATCTTTTAAGTGGAGAGTTTAATCCATTTACATATAATTACTGATACTGAAGGAGTAATCAGTAATCGTCATCTGGCTCTTTTACTGTATGCCTTATGACTTTTTTTGTCCCTAATGTCCTTCAAGATTACCTTCTTTTGCATTGTTAATTTTTTGTAGTGAAGCAATTTCCTTCTCGTTTGCTTTGTGGATATTCTCTATTTTCTTTGTGATTACCATGTGATTACAGATAACATCCTAAAATTACAACACTCTAATTCAATTTAAGCCAGTTTAATTTCAGGAACATAAAAAACCTGTTCCTATACAGCTCTGACTCCAGCCCCTTTCAGTTACTTATGTTACAAAATTAAATCTTTTTAGATCATATCCAAAAGCAGACAAAATTTTAAACTATTAATCTCGTCAAAGAGAAAACAAAAAGTGGAGCTACAAACCAAAGTTAAAATAGGACGAGCTTTTTTTTTTTAGTTTAACCACACTGGGTCTTAGTTGTGGCATGTGGGATCTAGTTCCCTGATCAGCGATTGAACCAGTTTAAACCTAGTCCTCCTGCGTTAGCAGCAGATATTCTTAATCACTGGATCACCAAGGAAGTCCCGAGGCTAGCTTTTCTAACTGCCTGCTTATCTTTTACCAAATATGAATTCATAAGTTTGTCCAGGGCTTTTCATTACAACCTGGAGGACTCCCTGCTGTGGGAGTATAGTTAGCATAGTTAGTTAGCATTGCTAGTTAGTGCTGGCAATCAGTGTAGTCAGCAGATCACCATGATGTAGGGCCTCACAGCCGTCTCAGGGGACAAGGCTTCTATTGAGAACTGCGATTCTTTACATTGGTAAAGGTTGGTTCGCCAAAGTGAGCCTGGTGTGTTCTGACTGGGACACAGTTGGCCATAAAGGTCATTAGGAAGAGTCAGCAGAGCTCCTCCAGCCTCCAGGACTCTTCCAGGAAGTGAATAGTATGAAGGCTCTGAACCATGAAGTGATTGACACAGAGACCGCCTTGCTCCTGGAGATGGAGGGTCTCAGTGAGGGGGACACATGCAGCCATTTGGAGGACCATGAGACATGGACCAAATGACCAGAGGCTGACACCCGAGGCCCGCTTGGACAGCTGGTCTCTGCCCTGCAGCACGGCCACCAGAGGCACGTCCTGTACTGGGACCTGAAGCCAGAAAACCTCGTCTTTGACACCAAGTAGTGTGTGAAATTTACAGACTTCGGCCTCAGCAATGAGTGTAATGAGAGTGGGAAACTCAACACTTTCTATCGCAGCTGCATTTATGGTGCCTGAGAATTCCTGCTGGGACAGGGCTCCGACTGCCCTGTGGTGGATGTGTGGAGTCTGGGAGTAGTTCTCTACTCCACGGTGACCGGGACCCTGCCCTTTCGGGGACAGGACTTCTCAGAGCTGTGGCTGTGAATCCTCGTTGGGCAACACCCCATTCCCCTGAGTCTGTCATCAGGGAAGGAATTTGCTGAAAAATATGGTCCTCAACCCCAGTGACAAAAGCACCTTAAATGACTGGTGAGGCATCCACAGGTGAACCTGGGCCAGAAGGAGCCACACAGGCCATTCTGTGCACCACTCTGTGACAAGGACCCAGGGTGACAGTGGTGAGGGCTCTGGTGTCAAGGTGGGACCTGATCCATGACTCAGGGCACAGGCAGCAGGCTTTGCACTGTGAGCTCAGGGGAACACAAGGTGGAGGGCTGCTCCATCACTGTGAGGCTCTCCCCCCTTCCATTGACCTCAGCAGTCATAACTTGAGCCTTCTCCAAGGCCTGAGGTGTCCACAGTCATACCACGTGGCTCAAGCAGGGAGAAAAGGTACAACTGCAGGAGGACCAGGAGTCAGGAAAGACCACCAGAAAGCCTGCCAGTCTCCACCCAGCCTGGAGCAGAAGCCTGCCATCCCCAGCCCAGCGCCCCGTGTGGCCCTGAGGCCTTCCCTCCATCAGCAGCACCAGCAGCAGGACTGGAGTCTGGAGGGAAGCAGCTGCCCCTGGGTGTGTCCAACACCAGGAGCTCCTCCCACGCTGGGCAGCCTCAGAGTGTGTCCCCAGACACTCTCCTCTGGCCACAGCCAGAAAGAGCAGGGTTCACCTGAAAATATGCAGATTTATAATAGTCTGCCCAGCAAGAGGTGGTGTAACAAATGGAGCCCAGGTAAAGTCCATGGATGACTCAAGAAGAAACGTCAGGGTGCACTCCCTGGCAGTGGTCGAGGGGTCGAATCCTCTGACAAGACTCGAATCAGGAGCGTATCTCACACTGCCATGGCCTTCAGAAACATCGTATCCAAAACCGTGGCCAGGTCAGAGGACGGTCTGCAGCAGCCTGGGCGACCAGAAGAGTCCTGGCAGTGGTCGAGGGGTCGAATCCTCTGACAAGACTCGAATCAGGAGCGTATCTCACACTGCCATGGCCTTCAGAAGCATCGTATCCAAAACCATGGCCAGGTCAGAGGACGGTCTGCAGCAGCCTGGGCGACCAGAAGAGGGCCCACCTGGCTGCAGGCCCACCCCTCGGCACTCACCTGAAACCGCAGAGACTGGACTGCCTCTCCTGGGCATGTCTCCCTACCCCACTCTTCTGTCCTCCACGTGAAAAGGGGAGGAGGAGAGTTCTTGTCAACCCATTGGTTCTTCCAACTCCTGTTGATAAACTTGATGCTCTAGTTTTCAATCCTCCCTGCACAGAATTGAGGCTGTGTATTTTCTAGTCTAAGAAGCGTGCAATCATGTGGTACTAGAAGTAAATCAGAACTAATTGCAAAGACAGAGAATTGGATGATGACTCCCAACAGCAATTGCTGCGCTGCTGGGCCGAGATGCAGAAAGTGTGTATAACCTCCCTGCATTGACATTACCCAGCATCTTCAGAAGGGCTGAGGGAAACTTTTGGTCCCTGAGGCCTGTGTTAATCATGACCAAGATGCCCATAAATAGGATAAAGTCCCGTGAAAGCCTGTGTGTAGTGTGATCAGGTCCCTGTGCAGCTGAGTTTCCTGACTCTCCCCTTCCATATGATGGGAGAAGTTGTCCTGATGTGTGGATGTGACCACAGGGACCGGAGAGCTGGCAATCCGGCAGGAGGAAGCTGGAGTGTCAGGCACACACAGGACAGAGGTCAGGAGCCAGGCTGGGGAGAGGGGCCTGGGCTGGCCCCCTTGCTTCCAGGACCATCCACACCGGTGCTCTGTGCTCTGTCTCCAAACTGAAACATCCCCACCTCAGGGCTGGAAAGTAGCTGACTCTGATGACGGAACATTGTGCTCACAGACTGTCTCCTCTTCTGTGAGGTGTGGGCTGCAGCTGGCTGGGCCACGGCTGCCTCTGGTCACTCTATTTGTCCATCACGGTCCCACAGGGAGGGTGTGGATTTTGTACTAAAGAGCAGGGCATCCATGAGTAGGGCGGGACACAGTCTCCTTCCGCTGGACAAGATGTCTCAGTCTGCCTCCCAGAGGGCTCTGCAGGAAGAGGGTGGGGAGAAAGCTTCAGTGTCAGTGATGGAACCCCGCCAGCGATTTGTCAGCAAAACTCAGGAAAAGCACCTCCTTGCCCATGATTTTCAACTGATTTCTGAATTATTTCCTTCATGCACTTTGTCTAATGGACAATCTCATAAAATGTGAGCTCAGGGTAGAAATGGGTCGAGTGGTGGGAGGGAGCATTAGAGGTGGTGGGCTGAGGCATTCAAGGGCTCCCAGTACTTTGTCCACTCCCAGGTCACCGGAAACCCTCCTTTATCTGAACACTGGCTGCCCAGGACTACAGAGTTACAGCCTCCTCTGCAGCAAGGGTGCTTGTGTGACCAGGCTCTCTTCCAGAGAGGATGGGAGTGATTTGCACAAACTCTATAATGTATCCTAGGAGAGCAAAGCAGGCCCTTTCTGCTTCTTCCTTTGTCCTGATCCGGAAACGTCAGCTCTGAGGTTGCAGCTCATTCTGCCCTGAGGATAAAGCAGCTTCTCTGGATCAAAGGGCATCACGAACAGGAGGCTCTGGACCAGCCCTGGACTGTCCGCCTCCTGACCCAGCGTGAGGGGGGCTAGCTTCCCTTTGCCCCTCAGCCGTGGGCCCTGAGTTACAGGTGCTGAGCCTTATCCTAAGCTGGACAGCAGGCTTGGAGGGGATCTTTCCTGTGGCTCCCAGGGTCAGGCTGCTCCCAGGACCACAGCTGTCTGATGTTTTCCCCCTCACGTCTGTAGGGGACAGCCTAGCTCAACTCCAGCCCACTCTCCCCTCTGGGGGCTTCTCTGGAAATCTAATGACTAAAGGATTCAGGAGCAATACATTCCAGAGGCATCACCCCCACTCTCCCCCAGAGACACAGCTTGTTTTGAAACAGTGACATTTCCCTGCTACCATTTGTGGATTCTAACCAAATAACTTGGGGAACAGGCCATCTCATGTGCGGTGTAATTTGATTATTGCCAGAAACATGTTTGGAACTGAGAACTTTCCTGCTAAGCTGACAACTGTAAAAGCTTAATTTGAAAAAACCAACCAATTTCCACTCAAAGGCAGAGACTGGTTTTCGGTCATGCCTGGGTGGGCCTGAGCCCTCAATTTAGGGAGATGGGTGGTTAGGACCTTGCAGGAGCCTAGTCCTGACTATGTGACTTTTATATGCCCTCCACCCTGATGGAGCCTGTGATTTTATGGGAAAAGGAATTCTAATACATCTTATTTTGTACTTGGTTTTGTTAAAAAAAAAGTATATTGTTCATTTGTTCATTTGTTTACCGTGTCTGCAAAGTGTCTCATGCTGCTAAGCTGCTAAGTCGCTTCAGTCGTGTCCGACTCTGTTCAACCCCATAGACGGCAGCCCACCAGGCCCCCCCATCCCTGGGATTCTCCAGGCAAGAACACTGGAGTGGGTTGCCATTACCTCCTCCAATGCATGAAAGCGAAAAGTGGAAGTGAAGTATCTCAGTCATGCCCGACTCTTAGCGACCCCATGGACTGCAGCCTACCAGGCTCCTTCGTCCATGGGATTTTCCAGGCAAGAGTACTGGAGTGGGTTTCCATTGCCTTCTGAATAGAAATTTTGAGGGTCAGTAAGGCTAACTGATCAGGAAACAACCACCATTGAAATGAAAGTTTCTCCTCACAGTCCTGGAAGAGGGGTTTCACTACGCAGGGAGCATGGGGAGAGCAGGAGGCAGAGGAGCTGGAGCTGTGGACGGAGGGAGTCTTCATCGCGTTGCTGAAGAGGGAATGGCAGGCAGGGTGAGCAAGCTGAAGGCTGGCTGGGCTGAGCAACCTCATTGGCTCTGGGGTTAGGGAACCCCAAGTATCCTACAACCTGACCCTGGGTCACAGGGCAGGTGGACAGTGGTTCAGAGTGTGAGCCCACTTAAAAAGGAGGTTGGTTTGTATGTGAAAAGTGGGCCCTGGGGGAATTTCCTGGCATCCAGGGGTTAGGACTAGGCATTTTCTTTGTCAGGGGCCAGGGTTCAATCCCTGGTCCAGGAACTAAGATCCCACAAGCCCTGTGATGCTGTAAAACACATACACACACACACACACACACACACACACACACACACAATAGTGGGCCCTGGAAGGACTCCTGTAGGGGCAGGGGTGACAAGGGGTGCAGGAGGCTGAGTTGAGGTGCTGCAGAACACGGAGTGCTTTTGCTTGCAAAAGCAAAGCATCAAGCTGACAGAAGGTAGAAACGGTCTGTAGAAGGTACAGCTGTTACCTTCTCAGAGGAGCCTTCCCTGCCAGCACCCTCCACAGGGAGACCCTCCCCAGGGCTCACCTGCTTCATTCCTGCACAGTATTCAGCACCCAATTCCCTGCTCCACACCAGCCGTGCCTCCCCCAACCCAGTGGAAAGGTCCTCACGGGGACCACAGGGCCTGCAGGACTTGACCTCTCTCCCACCACTCCCTTCTTGGTCCTCTCTTCCGAACCCTGCACTCCTGACTTCCCTGGCCTGCGTGTCCCCACAGCACGTGTCTTCCTAACAGGCTCTGTGCCTTATTCAACACCAGGCCTGTCCCTCATGTCAGTGCTGAGCCTGCCCCCTGGGTCAGTGCCGGGCACACAAGAGACTCAGCAAGTAGTGAGTCAACAACTCACCATCACCACCTAGAACGTCCTTGTCCATGGCCTCAATTCTACACATGCAGTGCAGGTTCACTGAGGCCCTACTGTGTATTGGGTGGATGCCAGACTCAGCACACAGATGGAGTGAAGCAGCAAGTCTTCATTCTCAACAGCACACAGCCTGGAAGGAGTCAGAGGAAAATAATGTACAGGCAAAGTCAGGTGGTAAGATGTTCCAAGGAGAAAAAGAGAGTCAGGAAGGACATTTGAAGGCAAACTCTTGGAGGTGTTCAGAGAGCAAGTGACGCAGGGGGAGAGTGCCAGGCTGACGGAATAGCAGTGCAAAGGCCCCGGGGGGCCGCAGTGGGCTGCATGTCGAGAGTCTCTCTGTGGCTTCTTAGCTTTCTCCCCAGTCTGTATGTTGCGTTTATCTATAATCTTAATCTGAGCCACCAATCTGTAAGGCTTAGCAGATTCTAGTCCAGTCATTTGAAGTGGAAATGTGTGAATTTGGGTCATGTGTTTACTGAGTGGCCTTCCTGGGCCCAGCTGTGTTTGGCCCCAGCAGGCTGTGAAGTGTGGACGATCTCCACCCTGAGGACCCCAGTTAGTAGACATCCAGACGCCCTCAGGCCCCTTCTGCTGCACCCTTGGGCCCTTCCTCTGGGTCTCAAGCTCCCACCCTGACTTCAGTTGCACCTTTGTCCCCTACTTCCAGCTCCTCCTGGACATTTGTCCCAGTGGCCCCTGAACTTCCCTGGGGTAGCATGTTCCAGACAGAGTTCAGCCCAGGCCCCAGGACAGCTGTTTCACCAGGAAGCACTTCTTTTGGGGGAGCCACTCCCAACTGGATGCTTGAGTCTAAGGCACAGCCCCCGCCCCACTATCACGTGCCCACAGCCATGGTCCCACTTCTAGGAGTTCCCCATCATTCTCCCCCTCCTTCAGCTTTGCTTTGGACACCAATCCATCCCTCCTCTTTACAAGTCCCCATGAGGCAGGAACAGGTACATACGGGCACAAGGAGGTGACAGGATATCCTGCTTGGAAGGAAGAATCGGATCCCAGAACAGAGGACAGACAAGGTCTCCCAGTCGGCCAGAGCACAGACCACAGTGGCGGCAAGATGCTCGTAAAGGGGGCGGCAGCCTCATACTGCAGCCCCTGCCATCTGTCCCCCAAGGCGTCTTGTGCTTCATGCCTCGGCCTGGGCTCTTGCCTACCTCAGTCTGTTAAGGGGATGCATGTTCACTCACTCATTCTTTTATTGTGTATCTGGTTTCTGTTCTGTGCCAGGCTCCAGGTGAATGAGGCCTCATTCTTGGAGACCCAGCTCAGACATCACCTCCTCCATGAAGCCCTTCTTGATTCCCCACCGTTTCTACAGCTCCTCTGGCCTCACCTGGGGACCCTAGGACTGTGATCACATGATTACCTCTCTAGCCTGTGAGCTCTTTGAGAGTCTGGGCCTGATGCAAAAAGGGGCTCAGAATAATGTGATGAGGATAAAACACCAAATGGATGAAAGGACCAAACACAGGCCATATGTCCATCAAGTGCCCCTTATCCATCCCTCTAGGACCAGGGCTCCATCATCAATAGGAAGCAAAGGGACCCACTCTCACCTCATGCTCATTCAGACCACTAACAGTCTGGTTTTTTTTTTCCCCCCATTTTAATTTTTTTTTTTTTAACTTGGGAGCCATGTCACGATGATGCCCCTGAGTAGTGAGAAAGGTAACCACCACTCCAGGAGTGGAATCTACCTGTCCTGTCTTAGCTGAGACTGGACAGGAAGCAAATGCAGGAGATGGCGGCTCAGGGTCTCCCCAGAAGAGTCTCTTCTGTCTCACTGGAAGAGGTGAGATGGAGAGAGAGGAGGCACAGCTGCCAGGGCTGGGTCACGGCAGGAGGACTGGAGGCCAGGGGCTCCCCGGGTTCCCCTGCCACTCCTGCCTCCACGCAGAGCCTGCTTCTCATGCTGCAGCCCACCTCCAGGCCCTCATGGGGCTGAGCCTCCACCAGGAACCCTCTCCTCTCCTCACCAGCACCAATGCCCTGGCCCTTTCAAGACTCTGCTCTTCTGGGGACTTGTCCCTGAGCCTGCATGCCCCGTGCACTCGCCCCACTGTGACTCACTCCTCCACTCTGTACTCTGCCCTCCTGTTGTAATGGCCTGAGGGCAACACGTCTCCCTGGGACATAGTCTGCGCACTGGGACCAGGGGAGACCCAGCAGACTTTGGTCATAAGCTCTAAGTCTCTGTGATCCTGGGTGAGTCCCTTGTCCCCTTGGAGGCTCTGTTTCTCCTGTAAAGGGTCTGGCAGCGGCCACCTCACAGCAACACTGAGCCCTTGGAGCTGCCAGAGGTGGAGCTGCGCCAGAGACTGTGGCCCTCAGGGCTGACCCGGGCACCAGGCCTCTCGTGGCCAGTGTTTGTGGAAAGACCGGGAGCAGCGATGCATGCGTGGTGGGAGAAGGGCAGGATTTAGAGGCAGCTTTGGAACCTGAAGACCCACCACCAGGAGACCCTTTATGGAGCTCCTGGCCCTGGCTTCTCCCACTCCTCCTCTTCCTGGCTGCTTACGGAGGACACGTGACGACGAACCCCTCCGTTGAGGGCTGCACTCAGTCCATTTATCCCGCCCACCAGGGGGTCAGGACAGACTCCACACAGCTGTGGCCCTCCTGTCAGCAAAGCTCCATGGACTAGAAGGACTGCAAACCCAGACACCTCCAGGGGCAGGCAAAACAGGGCAGGGAGAGCCTGGGCCTGGGGGCTGCGGAAGGGGAGGTGGGAACTGTGGCGAGCTGGGGACATAAGCCCCTTCCAGAGGGGCCCCCACTCAGCCTCAGAACAGCCTCACTCGTTCACCCCCTGGGAATGTCCCCCAGGAGGCCAGGACTTCTCATTTTATGTCAAAACTCACAAAGCTAGAAATCTGGGGCTTTGTCTGAAATCTCCTAGTTTTTAAATGTTGGAATTACTTTTAAAAATCCAGATTTGCCCCTGGGCCCTTGGTTTAAGACCAAATGTGGGCTGAGCAGCTGCCCCGAAGCGGGGTCCAGACTGGATGCTCTGTCACTGCACAGCACGGCCCTCGTCCTCCAGCGCCTCCTGGTGGATGCTCATGGGACAGCTTCACCCCCAGAAGCCAGCCCCCATGCAGGGTACGGTGGGGGGTCAGGGTCTCCCAGGATTGCCCTTTCCTTCAGCAGATCCGCGGCAGTGGAGCCATTTATGCCCCACACCAGGCTTGCCCTGTGTGTGGAGGAGCTGGAATTGCCTCCACGAGAAGGGTCCTTGTGTAGCAGAGCGATGAACCTTCCCCAAAGCCCTAAACCTATATTGAGCACCTGCTGCATACACAGTCCTCGGATGGGAGCTTGGTGGATGGGGGAGCCCGGGCATCTGACCACAGGGGACCAAATAAGCCAGATGAGAAGGCAGTGGTGTTCAGGGCTTCAAGGAGGAGGGAAGATACATCTGACGGGGTAGGGGGCATGTGACTGGGGTACCTTTGAAGCATCATTGCCAAGTGATCTGGGGGACAGAGGACACGTGTGCTTGGTGCTCAGAAGGTGTGGGGAGCAGAGGGAGGGACCCTGTCCCTGTAGAAGCCTCCCTCCCCTTCCTCCGTCCTGACGGGGCTGCTGCTGAGGCCAGTCTCAGTCTGCCCTCCTGGCCCTGTTACTAGCTCTCTGTACAGATGAGGACGCCATGGTGCAGAGAGGGTAGCGGCCACCTGCACTCACACAGCAGGATCTCAGTGACCCCTCCTGGGGCCCTGTTATGAGTTCTCTATGGCAGATGTAGACCCTTTCTCTGCTTCAAACTTTAGCTTTCAGTTTGTTTGGGTTCACTGTACACTGGGAACAAAACGTGTGTTCCATAACATGGACACCAACTACACTTCCATTGACAGACAAGGGCGAAGAAATGTGATATATACCACATGTAAACATATATAATGGGTCTTACCCAGATATATATCACATATACACATATACAATGGATCTTACTGAGATATATACCATATGTACACATATATAATGGATCCTACTCAGATCTATATCACATATACACATATATAATGGATCTTACTCAGCTGTAAAAAAGCATTTGCAACAACATGGATGGACCCAGAGGGCATTACGCTCAGTGAAATATGTCAGACAGAGAAAAACAAGTACAGTCTCACTTGTATATGGAACTGAAAAAAGAAATCAAACTCAGAAACAGAACAGGGTGTGGGGAACCAGAGGCGGGTGTTGAGGGGGCAGGTGAAGTGGGTGAAGATGGTCAACAGGCACACACTTCGAGCTGTAAGACACACAGGGGTTGTGTCCTTGGGGTTGTGTGTACAGCAAGGTGACTGTGGTTAACGCTGCATTATGTATGTGAAAGTTGCTAAGAGAGCAGTTCTTAAGAGATCTCATCACAAGAAAATAATGTGTAGCTGTGAGTGGTTGTGGATGGTAACTGAACTTGTGATCATTTCACAGCATGTACACATATCAAATCATGATACTGGGCGCCTAAAACTAACACTGTTCTAAACCAATTATATCTGATAACCTGTATCTCAGTGATCAGGGGTGAAAGCCTGGAAGACCTATTGCTGAAGCAGACCCCAGGTCCCTCAAAACCTAACAGGGCCCTTTTTGGGAACAGCTTGCTGACCTTGCCCCAGAAGACAGAGGTCATTGCAGCCACAGCAGTGAGTCTGGGAGCACTCCCAGCCCATCCAGCCCCTGTGCTCTACTTGTTGCCTCATTTACTCCCCTACCCACCCCAAGAGGGACAATATTCCCATTTTACAGATGAGAAAATGGAGGCTTGTTTTGCTTTGAATAACTAACCAAGTGGTGGGAACCAGCTTTGAACACCAGTGTTCTGAGTTCAAAGCCACATCTCAACCCTGATCTCTAGAAGGTGGGAGTCCAGGCATTGGAGACCCTCTATCTTCCACACTAGAAGCCCTGCTCCAGGGCCCATCATCCAGAGGCAGAATCAACACATTTAACTCACTTATTCTCACTCACTCGGCCCTTGGCTGCTGCTCTCCTGCCTCTGACACTTCAGCTGGCTGAGGTGCTACAGGCATCTCATCTCCACCTGCTGGCCCTCCCTACCCTGAGGGTCAGCCGCTCCTCACCTCCGTATTCTAAAACCTTAGCTTGATAAGGAGAGGGAGGGGGAGTTTGGGGTGACCTCTGATACGGAAGGTATATGAAAAAGACAGTACTTATGTCCATAATGGGGCTCAGTTTGAAGCTAAGTACTTGGTCCCAGAGAGAAATAAAGGCTGCGGAGGGGCTGAAGGTTACAAGGATGCTGAGGAAAGGGCTTGACTACGGGATTGCAAGTGGGTGGTGCTAGTGGTAAAGAATCCACCTGCCATTGCAGGAGACTTAAGAGATGTGGGCTCCATCCCTGGGTCGGGAAGATGTAGGAGTAGGAAATGGCAACCCACTCCAGTACTCTAGCCTGGAAAATTCTACAGACAGAGGAACCTGACAGGTGATAGTTCATGGGGCCAAAGACAACTGCGTAACTGAGTGCATAATTGAATAAAAAGTAATCAGGCCTCTGGATGATAGCAATTTACGCATTAAGGTTGGAATTGGCTACTTGACCTGAGTTCCCAGATGTGACTTTCTGGGACTTGGGGGGCCTTCACTAGGGGTGCTGTCCTCTCAGCCATAGCCACACCTGCCCATGTGTGCACCTTGGGCCTGCGGTCCCATGGGTCGGGCACCTCCTGTCAGGCCCAGGAGGGCCAGGTCATAAGGAATGACTCTTCTGTGGGGTCACTGATGTGCCCCCTGCAAGGGTGAGCATCACGTGGAGAAGAGCCCTCCTTCCCCTCCATTCCCCAAACCCCAGGTCCAGTGCTGGGTGAGCACACATTAGAGCCCGTCTGTTTAGCAAACATCCTGGCTGATGTCAGGAGGCTGCCCACTCTGACGTCATAAAGGGGATGATGGGTTGAGATCCAACCCCTCAACTCACCAGCGAGTCCCTCACACACATCCAGTCCTTGTTCTCTCCTCTGTAAACTGGAACCCACCCTGGGCCCCCCATGTAAATTATGACACGAAGTGCTGGGCTGTTTCAGGAACCTGGGGGTGTGCTGGCCCTGAGGCCTGGAAGTTGGGAGAGGAGTGGTATGGGTGTAGCAGGTGTGACGGCAAAGCGGTGTAAGAACCAGCTGAGTGTGTGCTTTCTAGTATCCAGAAACAGAAAGCCGCCACGAGCACATGCATTCGTTAGGGCCGAATCTACTCTCTCATCAGTTACAATCCTCTGCTTGAAAAGAGCTCTCTGGAGACTCTCAGTGACATTTCTGACCATCACGCAACAGTGAGGCTTAGCTCTTCAGCACAGGGGGCCTTGTGCCCTGGGATTTGCTTCTCTCCTCACTCTCTTGTTCAGCTCCTCTCAGCAGCTCCGCGTGGCCCAAGGCCTGCCCATCTCCAGGCAGAAAACACCATATAAAGTCTTGCCACCTTCCCCACCCAGGCTGTGTTTCTGCAGCAATTAGCCATCAGTGATCCCAGCCCCCTGCTCATCCCAGCACCTCTGCGTGTGCCGCTCTCCCGCTCTCTGCTCCCACGCCTTTGATCCCTCGGCTCGCGTGTCATTTCCCCGTTATGGCAAGATGGCTTTGGCTGCTCACCCAGAGGATTTGCCCAGTCAGTTCACTTTCTTCCAGTGGATGCTCAATGTGGATGAATAAAGGTTGGTCCAAATCTGTCATGACAGCTGCTTCCACCACTAGCGATTGGTTAGGATAAGGATTCATGACCCCGTTCTAGCCAGTGATACACTAGAGGAAGTCTACAGGGGCTTCTATGAGAGATTTTCCTTCCTGAAAAGAAATATGAAGGGGGAAAGGTGACCCTTGCTTTCAATGGAGGGTTAAATTTGCAGAAGTGATGGCTGGAGTGGAGGCAGCCACCTTGCATCCATGAGGCAATGACACCCACATTCTAGTGATGGTGGAATAGAGAGGTGGGTGGATTCTGATGAAACTGTTGGGCCACCAGACTTTCTCTGACTCTCTCACCTCTCACAGTTCCCTGAAACACTAAATATTAGTTGCCTAGGTAGTTGAAGCCACTCTCAATATGGATTTCTATCATTTCAGTCAAACACATAACTAAATGATACAGCTTTCAAATCCCAGTTGAAAATTCTCTGTCTTGAATCAGTTCCCCAGCAGACTTGGGTCTCTGCCTCAGCCCCACACCCTTCACCCATGAAAGCAGCTTAGGTGCTATGGCCTGACAGCCTGGCCGGCTTATCTGTATGTGGTCTGTGAACACCTCCAGGCAGGCCTCTGCCTTCTCTTCTTTGTGCACCCTGAGCCTGCAAACAGTGGGCCTTCAGAACCGTAGGGACCTTGTCCCACCCCTACCATGGCCAGAATCCTCCAGCTATCAAAAGGCCTATGGATGCTCTTTGGCCCAAGAGCTTCTTCCAGACCATGGGGTATTCTACAGCCTCTGCAGCATCAAGGTCAAGGGTCATGTAAACAGAGCATCCCAGCTGTTAGGTCTCACCTCTCACCTGCCTTCCTGTGCTGAGTTGTCAATTCATTGTCCACTGGGCCTTTCCTGTGGCACCACGGGAGGCTGCAATGTGGAGAAAAGAGGACTGGAGCTGAGTTTCAAGGGAGATGTGGAAAAGGCAGTGTTGGATGCATTCTGTTCAAACTGAGTGAGGTTCCCTGTATATTCTGGAAAAGGCCTCTGGTGTGCAAGAGGGAAGCAGGGCCCCCCAAGGCCCAAAGGAAAAAGATGTCCACAGGTATGAGGGGGGAGCCTCCCCTGTAGCAGCTCAAGATGGGAGCCAGTGACCCAGGAACTGTCCAAGTTGTCACATGAGCTTGACTATGTAATTGACAAGAAAAGCAGGAGAAAGGTGGGCAGAACTTGGGGAAACCAGAGGGTTGGGTGTGGTCTGGTGAAGTAAGGTGCCCTCCTTCCTGCAGTGTGAATTGCTTTTGTGACTGTCAAAACAGCCACTTGGCAGTTACCAATTCTCAGACTCCTGGGAAGCCAGGGCGGGGCTGGGTGCCTTAGCCCCTTCACACGGACACGCCACACCATGTGGCTTCCCAGACTTCAAACAGCAGGATCTGAGGCTTCTTTCTGACTGCACAATTTCTGGCTGTAGCCCACTTACCTTCCTTCTCTAAGCCTCCATCTTGTCCTCTAAAAAGGGACATGGGTTACTACCTTAACAGAACTAACCCTGTGAGGACTAATTTGGGGAATCCTATAATTAATAGTTGGCCCCAACAGATACCACTTGTATCCATTCAAGTCTCCAAATTAAACTGGAGCCTTGTAGTGTTATGTGGAATTTCTTCCCTGAGGCCAGATGAAACCCACACAGTGGCAGTCCCAGGGTCTCCACTTAGCCAGCTGGACATCAAACCCAAAGGGGCTCAAACAAACTAACAAACAAGCAGGAGAGAAGGATCATAACTAAGTCCACGGGCACAGCTTCTGGCTGGACTGTACCTGGATCTCAGGGACATCAGCAGGAATTGTCTTTCCCCGCCTCTCAGCTCTGCTTACTGATGTCATCCTCATCCAAGTAGCTCTGCCTTTATGGAACAAGGCCACCAACTGCCACAAGCTGATGTCACATCCCTCCAACTGCCACAGGCTGGCCTCACTTCCCTCCGACTGCCACAGACTGACCTCACTTCCCTCCAACTGCCACAGGCTGGCCTCACTTCCCTCCAACTGCCACAAGCTGGCCTCACTTCCCTCCAACTGCCACAGGCTGACCTTAGGTATCCCCTGCTCCTAATGAAAATAAACTTCCATTCCCCAGGGTTCCAGCATATGCCCTGAGTAGTCACTTGTCCAGCCCCAAGTCAATCACAGGTGTCCAGTGAGGATGGAACATGCTAATTGGTCAGGTGGGGGCCATG
Source organism: Madoqua kirkii (assembly GCA_006408675.1). NCBI lineage: Eukaryota > Metazoa > Chordata > Mammalia > Artiodactyla > Bovidae > Madoqua > Madoqua kirkii. Next base: position 18,832 of record SJYC01065100.1, read on the forward strand.
TGACCAACCCTTCTTGGAAGCCTGTGAGGTGTTCAGCATGTTTCAGGGGGAAGACAGTGTGATGCCCCAAGAGCAGGGGTGAAGGCACAACCGAAGGACCTGCTGTGATGTGTTTCGGGGATGTACCTGCTTACATCCTCCCCACATACTCAGTTTCCCCTACTTACAAAATGCTTTGTGATGGATCTCTTCCCTTCCCAAGCCCCATTTCACCCACCCACACCAAACAGGATCAAGGCCTTCTGTTTGGAGATAGGATTGAGGATCCTCTCCGAGCCTCAAGGCTTGTTTTCAGTGTGTGATTGCAGTCATTTATTCAGTCAACAGACATCCACTGAGCATCACCACCTGCTGCTATGGGTTTACAGGACTGTTGGTTGCTCTGAGTAGTGGGCATTACCTAGGGGCCTCCCAAACGGATTGAATTTTGTCTGAGGAAGCTGTTCAGATGGAGTCACTGAATTATTGAATTGCTTGCTGTAACCCTGAAATTAACACAGCCTTGTAAATCAACTATACTTCTATATATAAAAAAGATATTCCCTTCTTGAAAATTGTCCTTAAGCTTGTAAAGTTTTCCCTTTCAAATGTAGGTTCTTCATGTGTCTGTAAATTGATTTGATGGTGTTTCTCTGAGTTAGGGATCCAGCTTCGTTTTCCAGCTGCATGTCGAATTGCCCCAGCACCATTTACTCAGTGGGCCTCCTTCCTCCATTTACATATTGAGAAGCCTTTTTTCAAACTCCTAACTATCAAGGACCTCAGGTCTTTGGTAATTTGTAGAGCACCCCACGGTCATGCAGACTGTCTCTACAGTCTGTACCTTCTTTCCTCTTTCTATCATTGTGGTTTCTAGTATGCACAAGTGCCCCAGAAAGCCCCGTGTAGTGACCCGTGGATGTTTCTGTGAGCATGGAGGAGGGGCTGAGTCCTTAATGACCATGTGACCGTGCTGAGTGACCCCAACAGGGGGTCTAGCTTCCTCAGACGGGGCTTGTATGTCCTGGTGTCTGGTTGTGCACAGTAGGGCTGGTAGGTGGGGACCTGGGGCTCTGGGGCCAGCAGAAGAGAGATTAGCCCTCTCAGCTTGCTTTCGCATTCATTTGCCTCCTGTGGGCTCCACATAGCTGGTGTAGAGACATTTCTGACACCTTTATCCTAAAAGCCAGAGATGTGCTCACTGCTTGTGCCTCTCATCCCGTCTCATCCTTGTGTCACATTGACTGTAAAGTATCTGGGGTTTAATAGACTACGCCCCCCACCCCCTACCCCTTACTCCTACTAGCTCCTCTCCTGGTAGGGAGATAAAGAACTCTGGGAGCAGCACTCCATCATGCTTGAGCCTGGCGAGAGAGACACATTCTGGCCAGGAAGGCTGCAATCCTGCTGTGCTTCTGACCCTGCACCCTTGGGCCCTTGGCGTAGGCCCTGCCCTGAGGCCTCCCCTCCCTGATCCACACCAGCAGAAGGTACTTGGGGCAGCCCCTTGGCTTTTCTGCCCTGGTCCTCATCCAGCCCCATTTGCCTCCCAGGTTTCACCCTTGACACCCATCCACAAAATCAGGAGGGCCTCCTTCTGGACAGTTTCACACACAGAGAGACTGTTGGAGGCCCTCCAACCCCTGGTATAAATAAACATTTCCTTAGAGCCTCATGATCCTGGGAGGAGATACTTGTTTTGTGCCCATTTTACAGTTGAGAAAGACAAGGCTCAGAGCCATTGTGTGATTTACCCAGGGTCACCCAGCAGGTCAGTGAGTGAGTTAGGATTTGAACTCAGGCTGTGTGGCCCCAGTCTCCACGTCTCAGACTCCATGACTTTATACAGGTTTTTCAGCTCCTCGGTTAAATTTATTTCAAGGTATTTTATTCTTTTTGGTGCAGTTGTAAATGGGACTGTCTTCTTCACTTCTCTTTCTGATAGTTTATTATTAGTGTGGAGAAATGCAACAGATTTTTGCCCAGCAACCTTGCTGAATTTGTTAGTTCTAATAGCTATTATTTGGTGGAGTTTTTATGGTTTCATAAAATACTGTATCATATGCAAATAGTGACAATTTTACTTCTTTTGTTCCAATTTAGTCTGGATGGCTTTTCTTTTCTTTTCTTGCTTCATTCCTGGGTAGGACTTCCAATACTTTGTTGAATAAAAATGTGAATGGGCATCCTTGTATTTTTCCTAATCTTTCAGGATAAATTTTCACCTTTTCCCCACTGAGTATGATGTTATCTGTGGGCTCGTCATTTATGGCCTGTAATATATTCCATGTATAACCACTTTGTTGAGAGTTGATATAAATTGATTCTGTATTTTGTTAAAAGCTTTTTCTTCATCTATTGAGATGATCATATGATTTTTATCCTTTGTTTTGTGTGTGTGTTTGTATTACACTGATTTGTACACATCGGCCTTGCATCCCTAGAATAAATTCCACTGGACATGGCATTTGATTCTTTTAAATGTATTCTTGAATTTGGTTTGCTAATATTCTGTTGAGGATTTTTGCATCTATGTACATCAGGGTCCTTCTTGACATTCTTAAATTCTGAATTTAAAATGCTATCTCAGACTTCCCTAGTGATCCAAGGTTAAGAATCTGCCTATTAATGCAGGGAACATGGATTGAATCCCTGGTCTGGGAAGATCCCCCAGGCTGAGTGCAACTAAGCCTGTAAACTACAGCTACTGAAGCCTGACAACCCTGGAGCCTCATGCTCTGCAACAAAGGAAGCCACTGCAATGAGAGGTCTGTAAAGCACAGCTAGAAAGTAACCCCCACTCATCACAACTAGAGAAAGACTTGCATAGCAATGAAGACCAAGCACAGCCAAAAATAAAACGTCATCTCAGTGAAAAAATACATTTAGTGCTCGCTTCGGCAGCACATATACTAAAATTGGAACGATACAGAGAAGATTAGCATGGCCCCTGCGCAAGGATGACACGCAAATTCGTGAAGCGTTCCATATTTTTAGAGCATCTGTCTGTCTAACCCATCTCCCATGGAAAAACTCAAAGAGCATCTGTCTGTCTAACCCATCTCCCATGGACCGTGGCGGGCTAGCTTCTGCACAGTTACCGGAAGACTTGGTGGAGGCTTGCTGAAAAACTCATGACTTTATTCAGATGAAGGTCCTCTACAAAAAGTAGGGTTCTGTCACCCGTGTCTGCGACACATTTACAAAACATCTTTGCTTTTCTAAAATTTTGGTCAAATTAGAAGAACGGTTGATTAAGAACGTTTCCAATAAGAAGAAAAACCATGGGGTAGTAATTTAAGGAACTCAATAAAAACTTCTATTTTTAGTTTTAAAAAAAAAGAAAAAATACATTTAAATACAAAGATATCAAGAAAGTGAAAGAGTCCTTAGATGTAAATGATATTAATAATAAGGCATAACAGATGAAAGGAACAAGTATTCCAAATAACTTTCTTCTCATAATAATTTTAGCTCTTCAGAGGACTTCTCATTAAAATAAATTTAAAAGGCAAGTTCCAAGTTAAAATTTAAAAGTTTTCTTGGCACTATATTTCTAAGATAAACTGAAACTTAAGTAATTATGTATAAGATGTTAAGAATACTATTCAGATATTACAACAATATTTTCAAAAACTTAATGACATAGGTAAGTATTAATATTAAGTGAAAATGTAACTAGGAATATAGGATGACCCCATCCCTGGAGAAGGAAATAGCAACCCACTCCAGTATTCTTACCTGGGAAATCCCATGGACAGAGGAGCCTGGTGGACCATACTCCTTGAGTTCACAAGAGT
>SJYC01065101.1:0-20348 GCA_006408675.1 Madoqua kirkii
AAAGAGATGAGAATATCAGGCCACCTTATCTGACTTGAGAAATGTATATGCAGGTCAAGAAACAACAGTTAGAACCAGACATGGAACAACGGACTGGTTTCAAATTGGGAAAGGAGTAGGACAAGGCTGTATATTGTCACCTTGCTTATTTAATTTCTAGGCAGAATACATCATGTAAAATGCTGAGTTGGATGAAGCACAAACTGGAATCAAGATTGCAGGGAGAAATACCAATAACCTCAGATTTGTAGATGATGCCACTCTTACAGCAGAAAGTGAAGAGTAACTAAAGAGCCTCTTGATGAGAGTGAAAGAAGAGAGTGAAAAAGCTGGCTTAAAAGTCAACATTCAACTTAAAATGATAAAAGATAAAAACCTACAACCAAGATTACTATGCCCAGCAAGGATCTCATTCAGATAAGGAGAAATCAAAAGCTTTACAAACAGAAACTCAGAGAACTCAGCACCACCAAACCAGATCTTCAACAAATGCTAAAGGATTTCCTCTAGACAGGAAACACAGAAAAGGTTTATAAAATAGAATGCAAAACAACAAAGTAAATGGCAATGGGATCATGCTTATCAATAATTACATTGCATGTACATGGGTTGAATGCCCCAACCAAAAGACAAGGACTGGCTGAATGGATACAAAAACAAGACCTCTATATATGCTGTCTGCAAGAGGCCCACCTCAAACCAAGGGATAGGTACAGACTGAAAGTGAAGAGCTGAAAAAAGATATTTCATGCAAGTAGAGACCAAAAGAGGGGAGGAGTAGCAGAATCGTATCAGATAAAATAGACTTTGAAATAAAGACTGTGAAAAGAGATAAAGAGGACACTATGTAATGATCAAAGGATCAATCCAAGAAGAAGATATGATGATAAAGATATATGTACCCAATATAGGAGCACATCAGTACATGAGGCAAATGCTAACAAAGATTAAGTGAAATTAACAGTAACACAATAATAGTGGGAGACTTTAATACCCCACTCACACCTATGGATAGATCAACCAAACAGAAAATTAGCAAGGAAACACAAGCTTTGAATGATACAATGGACCAGTTAGACCTAATTGATATGTATAGGACATTTCATCCCAAAACAATGAATTTTACTTTTTCCTCAAGTGCACATGATATGTTCTCCAAGATAGATCACATCTTGGGCCATAAATCTAGTCTTGGTAAATTAAAAAAAAAATTGAAATCATTTCAAGCATCTTTTCTGATCGCAATGTGCTAAGATTAGATGTCAACTACAGGGAAAAAACACTATTAAAAATTCAAACACATGGAGACTAAACAACACACTTCTGAATAACAAACAGATCACAGAATAAATAAAAAAGAAAATCAAAATATGCATGCTACTGCTGCTGCTAAGTTGCTTCAGTGGTGCCTGACTCTATGTGACCTCACAGATGGCAGCCCATCAGGCTCCCCTGTCCCTGGGATTCTCCTGGCAAGAACACTGGAGTAGGTTGCCATTTCCTTCTCCAATGCATGAAAGTGAAAAGTGAAAGTGAAGTTGCTCAGTCATGTCTGACTCTTCCCAACCCCATGGACTGCCTATCAGGCTCCCCCATCCGTGGGATTTTCCAGGGCATTGGAGTAGGTAGCCATACTTTCTCCAGGGAAACTTCCCAACCCAGGGATTGAATCCAGGTCTCCTGCATTGCAGACAGATTCCTTTTTACCATCTGAGCCACCAGAGAAGACTCAAATATCCTGAATATCACCCCAACATCATCCTACAATCAGGGAAAGAGCTGCAACTTATCTAGATATATACATATGTCACTCAACCAAGCCGAAGCTTCTATTATTAAAAATTTAAAAATTAATAGATAGGCCCATTTAGATGTGATCAATTTCAGCTCCAAATGTGCCTTATTGAACTGATCATCACTACCCTAAATGGGATTTCTTGTCCCATAATAGATGTATGAAAACAACAATTATTCTTGAAGCTAAGAAAAAAAAAAACAGAAACATGTATTATCATTTTGACTCACTTAACAAAGACCAGTGGCTGAGCTAGACATTAATTCAATATTATTTGCTTACTTAAATAATACAAAAGATCATAAGAGTCCTCTATCAGCAACTATATGCCAATAAAATGGACAATTTGGAAGAAATGGACAAGTTCCTAGAAAAGAATAACCTTCCAAAACTGAACCAGGAAGAAATAGAAAATCTTTACAGACCCATCACAAGCACAGAACTAGAAACTGTAATCAAAAATCTTCCAACAAACAAAAGCCCCAGGACCAGTTGACTTCACAGGTAAACTCTACCAAAAATATTGCAGAGGAACATAAACTGCCAAACTCATTCTATGAGGCCACCATCACCCTAATACCAAAACCTGACAAAGATGCTACAAAAAAAAGAAAACTACAGGCCAATATCACTGATGAACATACAAGAAAAAATATTTAATAAAATTCTAGCAAACAGAATTCAACAACATATTAAAAGATTATACATCATGACCAAGTGGGCTTTATCCCAGGGATGCAAGGATTCTTCAATATCCACAAATCAATCAATGTGATACACCACAGAAACAAATTGAAAAATAAAAACCATATGATTATCTCAATAGATGCAGAGAAAGCCTTTGACAAAATTCAACATACACTTATTAAAAAAAAGAAAAACACTTCCAGAAAACAGGAATAGAAGGAACATACCTCAACATAATAAAAGCTGTATTTGATAATCCCACAGCAAACATTATCCTCAATGATGAAAAATTGAAACCATTTCCCCTAAACTCAGGAACAAGACAAGGGTGCCCACTCTCACCACTACTGTTAAACATACTTTTGGAAGTTTTAGTCATAGCAATCAGAGAAGAGAAAGAAATAAGAGGGATCCAGATTGAAAAAGAAGAAGTAAAACTCTCACTGTTGGCAGATGACAAGATCCTCTACATAGAAAACCCTAAGGACACCAGAAAATTACTAAAGCTAATCAGCAAATATAGTAAAGCTGCAGGATATAAAATTAACAGAGAGAGCCCTTGCATTCCTATACACTAACAATGAGAAAACAGAAGGAGAAATTAAAGAAACAATCCCATTCACCAATGCAATGAAAAGAATAAAATACACAGGAATAAATTTACCTAAAGTACAAAATACATATATATAGAAAACTATAAAACAATGATGAAAAAAATCAAAGATGACACAAACAGATGAAGAAATACAAGATGAATAGAATCAATATAGTGAAAATGAGTATACTACTCAAAGCAATCTATAGATTCACTGCAATCCCTACTAACCTACCAATAGTATTTTTCACAGAACTAGAACAAATAATTTCATAATTTGTATGGAAACATAAAAAACCTTGAATAGACAAGACAATCTTGAGAAAGAAGAATGGAATTGCAGGAATCAATCTACCTGACTTCAGACTATACTACAAAGCTACAGACATCAAGACAGTATGGTACTGGCACAAAGACAGAAATATAGATAAATGGAACAAAATAGAAAGCTCAGAGATAAATCCATGCACCAATAGACATCTTATCTTTGACAAAGGAGACAAAAATATACAATGGAGAAAAGATAATCTCTTTAACAAGTGGTTTTGGGAAAATTGGTTAACTGCCTATAAAAGAATAAAACTCAAACACTTTCTAACACCATACACAAAAATAAACTCAAAATGGATTAAAGATCTAAATGTAAGACCAGAAACTATAAAACTCCCAGAGGAAAACATAGGCAGAACACTCTTTGACATAAACACAGCAAGATCCTCTATGACCTACCTCCCAGAACAATGGAAATAAAAGCAAACATAAACAAATAGGACCTAATTAAACTTAAAAGCTTTTGCACAACAAAGAAAACTATAAGCAAGGTGAAAAGACAGTATTCAGAATGGGAGAAAATAATAGCAAACAAAGCAATTGACAAAAATTCATCTTAAAAATATACAAGCAGCTCAATATCAGAAAAGTAAATGACCCAATTAAAAACGGGCTAAAGAACTAAACAGACATTTCTCCAAAGAAAACATGCAGCCATTTAACAAGCACATGAAAAGATGTGCACCATCATTCATTATCAGAGAAATGCAAATCAAAACCATAATGAGGTACCTTCTCACACTAGTTAGAATGACTGCTATCAAAATGTCTACAAACAATAAATGCTGGAAAGGGTGTGGAAAAAGAGAAACCTCTTAAACTCTTTGTGGGAATACAAACTAGTAAGCCACTATGGAGAACAGTGTGGAGATTCCTTAAAAAAACTGGAAATAGAATTGCCTAATGACCCAGCAATCCCACTGCTGGGCATACACACTGAGGAAACCAGAATCAAAAGAAACACATGTACTCCAATGTTCACTGAAGCATTGTTACAATAGCTAGGACATGGAAGCAAACTAGATGTCCATTGGCAGATGAACGGATAAGAAAATTGTGATACCTATACACAATGGAATATTACTCAGCTATTAAAAAGAACACATTTGAGTCAGTTCTAATGAGCTGGATGAAATGTGAGCCTATTATACAAAATGAAATGTCAGAAGGAAAAATATCAATACAGTATACTAATGTATATATATGGAATTTAGAAAGATGGTAATGATGACCCTATATGCAAGAACGCAATAGAGACACAGATATAAAGAACAGCCTTTTGGACTCTGTGGGAGAAAGAATTGATGCTTTTGAACTGTGGTGTTGGAGAAGACAACCAGTCCATTCTGAAGGATATCAGCCCTGGGATTTCTTTGGAAGGAATGATGCTAAAGCTGAAACTCCAGTACTTTGGCCACCTCATGTGAAGAGTTGACTCATTGGAAAAGATTCTGATGCTGAGAGGGATTAGGGGCAGGAGGAGAAGGGGACGACTGAGGATGAGATGGCTGGGTGGCATCACTGACTCGATGGATGTAAGTCTGAGTGAACTCTGGGAGTTGGTGATGGACAGGAGGCCTGGTGTGCTGCAATTCATAGGGTCACAAAGAGTTGGACACGACTGAGTGACTGGACTGAACTGAACTGAAGGAAAACTTATAAAACAAATTAAATATGAAAAGGAAAATGAAATCACTCATAACATTCTTTAAAAAAGATAACAACTCAACATTCAAAAACTGAAGATTATGGCATCCGGTCCTATCACTTCATTGCAAATAGATGGAGAAACAATGGAAACAGTGACAGACTTTATTTTCTTGGACTCCAAAATCACTGCAGATGGTGACTGTAGCCATGAAATTAAAAAAAATACTTGCTCCTTGGAAGAAAAGCTATGACAAACCTAGACAGCATATTAAAGAGCAGAGGCATTACTTTGCTGACAAAGGTCTGTCTAGTCTAAGCTATGGTTTGTTCAGTAGTCATGTATGGATGTGAGAGTTGGACCATAAAAAAAATGAGCACTGAAGAACTGATGCTTTTGAACTGAGGTGTTGGAGAAACCTATGGAGAGTACCTTGGACAGCAAGGAGATCCAACCAGGTAATCCTAAAGGAAATCATTCTTACATATTCATTGGAAGAACTGATGCTGAAGCTGAAGCTCCAATACTTTGGCCACTTGATGCAAAGAACTGACTCACTGGAAAAGGCCTGGATTCTGGGAAAGACTGAAGGCAGGAGGAGAAGGGGATGACAGAGAATGAGATGGTTGGATGTCATCACTGACTCAATGGACATGAGTTTGAGCAAGCTCTGGGAATTGGTGATGGACAGGGAAGCCTGGTGTGCTGCAGCCCACGAAGTTGCAAACGGTTGGACATGACTGAGCAGCTGAACTGAACTGAACTTTTCCTAATGTGAAATTTTAAAACTCATTCAAAGTGGACAAAAGACCTAAATTTAGGAGCTAAACCTATAAACTTATTGGAAACTACATAGGAGCAAATTTCTTGACTTTGGATTTGACGTCAGTTTTTTGAAGGTGACACCAACTACACAAAAGTTAGAATATATATTGGTTGAAGTGTCATCAACATGACTGAAAAAATTACACAGGGCATTTCTCCAGAAATTCTCCCAAAACCCTTTGTGTGTATGTGTGTTAATTGCTCAGTTGTGTCCAACTCTTGGTGACCCCATGGACTGTAGCCTGCCAGGTTCCTCTGTCCATGAATTTCTTCAGATAAGAATACTGGAGTGTGTAGCCAGCCATTCCCTTCTGCAGGGGATCTTCTTGACCCAGAGATCGAACCTAGGTTTCCTGCATTGCAGGCAGATTCTGTACCATCTGAGCCACCAGGAAAGCCCCTCACCCTGCCTCCACAAACCCATTAGGCAATGTCAATTATTGTCTCCATTCTAGAGATGGGGCCACTTAGGCACACACAGCCCTGCTGGAATCACCCAGCTAAGAAGAGGCTGAGTAGGCCTCAGACTACAGTTTCTCTGTCTTTGAACTCTGTGCCCCTTCCGTACTGCTTCTCCCTGGATTTCTCCAGAGATTGGATGCCCGGTCCTCAAGAACTTCCTGAGCTCTGGAGCAGGGTCACCACCTATGCCTGGGGTTGGGCTCACTGGCCAGGAGTAGCCCACCCTGGCCACTGGGGGCCCTGCCAGTCCCAGGATAAGCTTCTACCTGGGCAGGAGGTTGTTTCTCTATAGACACTGGAAGTTAAGGGGTCCTGTATCCTCAGAGCTGAGAGACCCCCTGCAGCATCTGGTTGCAGCTTGCATGTCAGGTGGATCCTGCAGATGTCTACTAAACACTGGGTTCAAATCCCTCCTCTGCAGTCTCTAGGACAGAAATGGAGACAGTTTCTTTAGGCTCCATTTCTCCATCAGTCAAACAGGGACAGCGTTTCTACTTTCTGCCTGGAATTGTTAAGAGAGTCCATGAGCTGATTCATGTCTGGAAAAGAGACCCAGGTAAGGGAGGAATCTTTAGCTGTACCTGTTGATTCAATGAGGTCTTCCCCAGTGGCTTAGTGGTGAAGAATCCACCTGCCATGCAGGAGACCCAGATTCTGTCCCTAGGTCAGGAAGATCCTCTGGAGGAGAAAATGGCAACCCATTCCAGTATTCTTGCCTGAGAAATCCCATGGACAGAGGAGCCTGGTGGGCTACAGTCGATGTCCTTGCAAGCCTGCTGCTACCCTGGGCTCCCCAGCTCTGACCACTTAATTTCCTCTCCTGAGTGCTCAACTCCTTCAGACTCATATCATTCTCCAGAAAGCCTTTTCCACACTCGCACTGGGTGGGGTGTCCCTTGGCCAGCTGTGGGGAACAGCATAGGGGCTCACGCCATCATACTCAGGGCATCCCTGAAATGACACGACCCTATGCCTGTGGATGATGGAATGCTGAGTGCGACGGCTGACCCTGGAGCTCGCTACATAGTGCTGTCTCCTCCTTGGACCACATGTTGGGGTGACCGGGAAATGAGCTTCTTCCTTCCAAGGCAGCCAGAGTGAGCTGTCCTGATTTCCCTGGGGTGCCTCCCACCTCCTCTGTGTGCTCACCCTAAGACAGCATGTCAGGGTCCACAGCCATCGAAGGGCCAGTGTCTTTTTGGTGGTCTATCAGTTCAGTTCAGTTCAGTCGTGTCTGACTCTTTGCAACCCCATGGACTGCAGCACACTTTATACTGAAAGTCAGTTTCTGGAGAAGAGTTTAGGTTTAATGGAAACAACATTGGGAAGAAGAATTTGGGCCGCTTCTTACAAACCAGCACTAGCCTGAGCCCCTAACGTGTGGCACTGCCTTCGGCTGGCAGCCCTGGCCCGTGGTCCTCACTGTTCTCCCTGCTGGCAGTGCCCTGTTCCATCAGAGGCATCTCTCTCTCTCACCCTGGGACCCTGAGTGCCCTCCCTGTTAAGATCTACATTCTGTGAGTTGGGATCCATGTCCTGGAAGACAAAGGAGAGGCTGCTGACCCAAAGCCACAGACAGAGTGCCACTCTTACTTTAATTTTAGGGTGGGAGGGGCTTTTCTCCTTTCCCCTCACTTGGAGTCTGGGGTGGGAAGCAGAGCCCCTCCCCTACGAAGAATCTGAATCAGAACTGGGGCAGGGGCTGAGCCAGGGGTCACTGCTGGAGGAGCCGGAGGGGTGCTTAGGGGCTGTGCTGTCTTCAGAGCCCCAAGCCTCAGGCCCCTTCCTGCAGCCCCCAGCGGCCCCAGAGTGCTGTGTTGAGGCCTCTCCTGCTCACAGGAGCTATAGTGGTTCTTGTTGTCATAGCTCAGAACTTCCTCTGAACTGAGAACACAAAAAGTCATGTCTAAAACTCACAGATGTGCCCTTGCAGATGCTCTCTTGAGAAGAAAGAGTCCAGGCTTGGAGGAGGAGGGTGTGGCTAGGCCTGGGCATTCCACTAACTGGGAGGCAGGGCCTGGTCTCTCTGCTCAGAAGCTGAGTTATGAGATGGAGGGGCTGGAGTGGTTCTTGGGTGGGGCCGGGGGAAAGGCTGGGTGTACCCCCAGGAAGGAGCTGGGTGAGCTGTGCTCCAGGGAATGGAGCAGGGGGCTGTGGGAGGAAACCTGGGGAAAGGAGACTGGAGCGGCCCCTCCCTTCTCCAAGGGTTACTCTTAGATACCTCGATGGCCACCGCTCTGCCTCAGGTATCAGCTGCCGGCTCCCAGGAGCCCCTGCTTTCCCAAAACAAACCTTGATACAGACATCACAGATACTGGAAACTGGCAGACACCTCAAAACAGTATAAATTGTGTTCACAAAATTCCACCTGTAGGGACCAGTCCTAAAGACTGGTGAATGCAGATGTACCCTTCAGCATTAGGAGAGTGAAAAACTGGAAATGGCCCAATTGTGTACAGCTGGAGCTGCTGAGTAAACTGTGATATGTGGCCACCGATATAGGACAGGGCACACAGGACTGACCTGTGTGTCCACCCAGGGGGACATCAGGTTACATTCCTGGGCCTCCCCACCCACCCCCTCATGTGTACATGCACACACACACTACTGCAATTTCCAACAGGAAAGAGTGGGAAAAAAGAAATCACTTGTTGAAGACAAGTTTTTTTTTTCTTTCAGGATTTTATTTCAGTTTTATTGAGATATAGACACACAATACTCTACAAATGTAAGGAGTACAGTATAATGATTTGACTTGACTTAGGATCATTATGGAGTGATTATAACAATCAGTTTAGTGAATATCCATCATCTTACATAGATACAAAATAAAAAAAAGAAAAAGGTGTTTTTCCTTGTGAGGAGAACTCGCAGGCTTTATTCTAACTTTCATATATAACATATAACAATGTTAATTACAGTTATCATGTTATATAGTACATCCCTGTACTGTGGAAAATTCTTAAAGAGATGGGAATACCAGACCACTTTACCTGTTTCCTGAGATACCTGTATGCAGGTCAAGAAACAATAGCTAGACCAGGACACTGAACAACTAACTGGTTCAAAATTGGGAAAGGAGTAGGAGAAGGCTATATATTGTCATCCTGTTCCTTTTTAAAATATTATTTATTTATTTTAATTGGAGGCTAATTACTTTAAATATTGTGGTGGTTTTTTCCATACATTGACATGGATCAGCCACAGGTGTACACGTTTCCCCCATCCTGAAACCCCTCTCACCTCCCTCCCCATCCCATCCTTCTGGGTTGTCCCAGTGCCCCGGTTTTGAGTACCCTGTTTCATGCATTGAATTTGGACTGGTCGTCTATTTCACATATGGAAATATACATGTTTCAATGCTTTTCTCTCATATCACCCCACCCTCACCTTCTCCCACAGGGTCCAGAAGTCTATTCTTTACATCTGTGTCTCTTTTGCCATCTTGCATATAGGGTCACTATTACCATCTTTCTCAATTCCATATATATACTTTAATATACTGGATTAGTGTTTTTCTTTCTGACTTACTTGACTTCATATAATAGGCTCCAGTTTCATCCAGCTAATTAGAACTGACTCAAATACATTTTTTTAACAGCTGAATAATATTCCATTGTGTATATGTACCACAACTTTCTTATTCATTCGTCTGCCAATGGACATCTAGGTTGCTTCCATGTCCTAGCTATTGTAAACAGTTCTGTGATGAATATCGGTCACCCTGTTTCTTTATCTTACATGCAGAGTTCAGTTCAGTTCAGTTCAGTTCAGTTAAGTCGCTCAGTCATGTCTGACTCTTTGCGACTCCATGAATCGCAGCACACCAGGCCTCCCTGTCCATCACCAACTCCCAGAGTTCACTCAAACTCACGTCCATTGAGTCTGTGATGCCATCCAACCATCTCATCCTCTGTTGTCCCCTTCTCCTCCTGCCTCAAATCCCTCCCAGCATCAGAGTCTTTTCCAATGAGTCAGCCCTTTGCATGAAGTGGCCAAAGTACTGGAGCTTCAGGTTTAGCATCAGTCCTTCCAAAGAACACCGAGTAGATCATGCAAAATGCTGGGCTGATAGAGTTATAAGCTGGAATCAAGTTTGCTGGAGAAATATTAACAACCTTAGATATGCAGATGATATCACTCTAACGGCAAAAAGCAAAGAGAAACTAAAGGCTTCTTAAAGGGGAAAGAGAAGAGTAAAAAGCCTGGTTTAACATTCGAAGTTCAAAAAACTAAAATCGTTGCATCTGGTCCCATCTCTTTAGAGCAAATTAGGTGGGGTGGAGTGGAAGCAGTGACAGGTTTCCTCTTCTTAGGCTCCAAAATCACTGCATATGGTGACTGCAATACAAATGTAAGGAGTACAGTATAATGATTTGACTTGACTTAGGATCATTATGGAGTGATTATAACAATCAGTTTAGTGAATATCCATCATCTTACATAGATACAAAATAAAAAAAAGAAAAAGGTGTTTTTCCTTGTGAGGAGAACTCGCAGGCTTTATTCTAACTTTCATATATAACATATAACAATGTTAATTACAGTTATCATGTTATATAGTACATCCCTGTACTGTGGAAAATTCTTAAAGAGATGGGAATACCAGACCACTTTACCTGTTTCCTGAGATACCTGTATGCAGGTCAAGAAACAATAGCTAGACCAGGACACTGAACAACTAACTGGTTCAAAATTGGGAAAGGAGTAGGAGAAGGCTATATATTGTCATCCTGTTCCTTTTTAAAATATTATTTATTTATTTTAATTGGAGGCTAATTACTTTAAATATTGTGGTGGTTTTTTCCATACATTGACATGGATCAGCCACAGGTGTACACGTTTCCCCCATCCTGAAACCCCTCTCACCTCCCTCCCCATCCCATCCTTCTGGGTTGTCCCAGTGCCCCGGTTTTGAGTACCCTGTTTCATGCATTGAATTTGGACTGGTCGTCTATTTCACATATGGAAATATACATGTTTCAATGCTTTTCTCTCATATCACCCCACCCTCACCTTCTCCCACAGGGTCCAGAAGTCTATTCTTTACATCTGTGTCTCTTTTGCCATCTTGCATATAGGGTCACTATTACCATCTTTCTCAATTCCATATATATACTTTAATATACTGGATTAGTGTTTTTCTTTCTGACTTACTTGACTTCATATAATAGGCTCCAGTTTCATCCAGCTCATTAGAACTGACTCAAATACATTTTTTTAACAGCTGAATAATATTCCATTGTGTATATGTACCACAACTTTCTTATTCATTCGTCTGCCAATGGACATCTAGGTTGCTTCCATGTCTAGCTATTGTAAACAGTTCTGTGATGAATATCGGTCACCCTGTTTCTTTATCTTACATGCAGAGTTCAGTTCAGTTCAGTTCAGTTCAGTTAAGTCGCTCAGTCATGTCTGACTCTTTGCGACTCCATGAATCGCAGCACACCAGGCCTCCCTGTCCATCACCAACTCCCAGAGTTCACTCAAACTCACGTCCATTGAGTCTGTGATGCCATCCAACCATCTCATCCTCTGTTGTCCCCTTCTCCTCCTGCCCCAAATCCCTCCCAGCATCAGAGTCTTTTCCAATGAGTCAGCCCTTTGCATGAAGTGGCCAAAGTACTGGAGCTTCAGGTTTAGCATCAGTCCTTCCAAAGAACACCGAGTAGATCATGCAAAATGCTGGGCTGATAGAGTTATAAGCTGGAATCAAGTTTGCTGGAGAAATATTAACAACCTTAGATATGCAGATGATATCACTCTAACGGCAAAAAGCAAAGAGAAACTAAAGGCTTCTTAAAGGGGAAAGAGAAGAGTAAAAAGCCTGGTTTAACATTCGAAGTTCAAAAAACTAAAATCGTTGCATCTGGTCCCATCTCTTTAGAGCAAATTAGGTGGGGTGGAGTGGAAGCAGTGACAGGTTTCCTCTTCTTAGGCTCCAAAATCACTGCATATGGTGACTGCAGCCATGAAATTAGAAGATGTTTGCTTCTTGGAAGGAAGACTTGGCAAAACTAGACAGTGTATTAAAAAGCAAAGACATCATTTTGCCGACGAAGGTCCATATAGGCAAGGTTATTGTCTTTCCAGTAGTTATGTATGGTTGTGAGAACTGGACCGTAAATAAGGCTGAAATCCAAAGAATTGATGCTTTTGAATTGTGGTACTAGAGAAGACTCTTGAGAGTCCCTAGGACAACAAGGAGATCAAACCAGTCAATCCTAAAGGAAATCAGCCCTGAATATTCATTGGAAGGACTGATGCTGAAGCTGAAGCTCCAATACTTGGCCACATGATGCTGGGCAAGATTGAGGGAAGAGGGCAGCAGAGGATAACGTCAATGATTTAGTGGACTTGGGCGAACTCTGGAGATGCTGAGGGACGGAGAGGCCTGCTGTGCTGCATTCCATGGGGTTGCAAAGAGCTGGACATGACTTAGCGACTGAACAACAGTGCATCCTTAGTACTTATTTGTTTATAAGTGGAAGTTTGTACTTTCTGACCACCTTCATCAAATCCCCCCTCCTACCAATCCCTGCCTCTTGTAACCACAAATCTGTTTCTTTTTCTATGTATTTGCTTTTTAAAATTATATTTGTCCTCCAATACTATTTTAGTCCTAGTACACAACATAATGACATTTCTATGCATTTCAAAATGATCATCAGGCTAAGTCTATTTACCACTTGTTTCTGGACAGAGATATTAAATTATTATTGACCATATTCCTCACTCTGTACATTTCATTCTCATGATCCAGTTATTTGTAACTGGAAGTCTGTACCTCTTAATCTCCCTCATATATTTCTGGCACCTCCATATACCCTGCCTTCTGAAGACTATCTGTTTGTTCTCTGCATCTGGGAGTCTGTTGCTGTTTTGTTGCTAGTCCTTTCATTTGTTCTGTTTTATAGATTTCACACAAATACGATATTTGTCTTTCTCTATGTGACTTATCTCACTCAGGGTCGCAAAAGTCGGACACGACTGAGCGACTGAGCTGAACTGAACTGAACTGAAGGTCCATTCATGTTGTTGCAAATGGCAAGATTCCATTCTTTTTAAATAGCAGAGTAATAGTCCATTGTGTGTGTGTGTGTGTGTGTGTGTATGAATGACATCTTTTTAACCTACTCATCTCTCAGTGGGCTTTTACATTGCTTCCATATCTTGGCTATTGTAAATAAAGCTGCTATGAACATTGGGGTGCAAACACCTTTTGGAATTAGTGTTTTTGTTTTCTTTAGATAAATACACAAAAGTGAAATTGCAGGGTCACATGGTAGCTCTATTTTTAGTTTTTTTGAGGAAACTGAGTACTGTTTTCCACAGTGGCTGCACCAGTCTACATTCCCAACAACAGTATAAGGGTTCAAATTTTCTCCACATCCTCACATTTGTTTTCTTTTTTGTGATAGCCATTCTAACAAGTATGAGGTGATATCTCATTGTGGTTTTGATTTGAATTACTCTGATGATGAGTGATGTTGAGCATCTTTTCATGTGCCTGTTGGCCATCAGTATGTCTTTGGGAAAATGTTGGGAAAGACTGAGAGCAGGAGGAGAAGGGGATTACAGGATGAGATGGTTGGATGACTTCACCAACTCAATGGGCGTGAGTTTGAGCAACTCCGGGAGATAGTGAAGGACAGGGAAACCTGGTGTACTGTAGCTCACAGGGTCGCAAAGACTTGGGTATGACCCAGGGATTGAATAACAACATAGCCTCCCCGTCCCAAAAAATGGGGCCAAAACGTGCATATGCAGATATGCATAAGATAAGTAAACAGTTGGCATTATTATAACTTGAAAAAGGATATAAAGAATTAAAGAATCTGCTCTAGACAGTGAACATTCAGCATTTTCCATTGCATTGTAAAGGAAGTTAAAACTATTAGAGGAGCAATTTGAGCTCTGAAGCTTGGGGCTGCAAATGTAGCTATCCAGTGGCACTCACCCAGGGAAATTGTTGGAAAGTTTCTGGGAGCAGCTGAGAACCTTATGAAATACCTGTAGCAATAACATGTTCACTTTATACACTGAAGATAATATTATCTGTTGTTGTTGTAGAAACTCCTCACTGAAGTTAGATTACTACGCTGTTCATGCACAAAAATTATTAACAGGTTGAAACATTTATTTTCATACATGGAAAAATGTTTTTCTGACTTATTGAAGTGATATTTTTCCTGATACATCATAAACCAAAAACTTCCAGTGTTCAGAGTTTGTTAACATGCCACAAACTAAGCATTTAATGGATCACATTTCTGTGATAATGATGTAAGATCACTGATTTAATTTAGGAATTGAGGATTAATTTAAGGATTATTTTTTTATCCTGGAAATCACATCAGTAAGGACCAAAAAAAATCTACGGGGCAACAGTATGTTCAATATTGCTCAAGACAGATGGTATTCATTCTACTCACTCAAGTGGCTACAGACCTGGGTGCAAACACTGAAGGGCAGAAATGTCATGACACCAACAGAGTTCTGGAAAAGTCTCAGACCTTCTTTTGTAACATTCCAGGATTGACTGTCTGGAAAAGTGGGTTTTGAGACTGTAATCACATCATTAAAATTCAGTGAATGACTGTTTTAAAAAATCTCATATAAATACTTTTTTGAGAAAACTGCTTTCATAGATATAATTTATGTATTATATAATTCACCTATTTAAAGTGTACAATTCAATGAGTATATTTGCAGAACTGTGCAACTATCATCACAATCAATTTCAGAACATTTTATCACATCCCCACAAATCCATGCCCGTTAGCTGTCACTCCTTACTCTCCCCAGCCTCTTCCAGCCTCTGGCAACCACTCATCTGCTTTGTGACTCTGTGGATTTGCCTGCTCTGTGCACTTTATATCAATGGAATCATACGGTATGTGGAAAATTTTTGTTTTGAGGGAAGGGGTAGGGAAAGCTCCATGGTCTACTTTTATTATAAATTCTTGTCTTATTTATAATCCTTCTGTCCCTAAGTAGTATCTTCCTATTTCCATCACAGCTGGTAATGGAAGGGAGGATGGTTCCTGGTTGGTTACAGTGTGATATCCTGTTGCACAAAGTGCTTGATCCATGTGGACACTGTGGGGTTTGGGGAAGGGTGTGGCAAATGCTTTTGTTCTTGACAGGTAGCCCTGGATGGTTCCCCAGCTGCCTACATCACCTAATAAGGTGATAGGATAAGCCACGTATGTAAGGATAATCTTCAAGTCAGTGAAAGAGTCTTGAGAGTCAAATACCAGAGAAATCAGCTCAAACATCAAGGAGGAGACAATAACAAGACTGGAGACATGGTGTGGTGTCTAGTGTATAGACAGATCAGACTAAGAACAGATAAGAAATGATCAGTCCATGTCCACGGGGTGAGCCCAGGGGCTCCGAGTCTTACTCTAGAACGTAGCTGTTCTTTGGGAGACACTGAAGGGCCAGCAATCCTTTGCCATCGACCTAAGACTTTGTGTTCTTAGAGAATGTGTAGATATCAATGGTTTCCTTCAAAACAGTCACCACCCCTCCCACAGCCCACACCCCACCTCCCCGCTCCATTCTGGCTACATACAAGTCTGCAAATACCAGATGCTATATTCCCATTCCTTCTACCAGCAACAGTTAAGCATGAGATCCATACATAGTCAAGTGACCTGGTAGGAGAAACCTGGGAGATTTCTTGGAATAGAGGTCTTTCCTAATAAAGAAACAGATTCACGAAAAAAATTAAGTGTTTTGACAAGACATTGTCTTCACTTGCTCCCTAGAAGTGTAACGACCACTTTGAAACCATGAAGGAGGAGTCAGAAGCTGGCCACCTGGGAACACAGGACCCAAGAAAGCCCTTGACCATAACACTGTGCTTCTCACATAACCAACCCCAGGATGCCCTTCTCAGCTTTTTGTTACGTGAGTTTATCAACACTTAATTATGCTTTCTCATAATCTTTAATAGGAAGTACCCCAGAATGATACACTGGAATGAATATACTACTTTCAGAGGATCATTGGTTATAAATCTTGTTATAAGGCAAGTAGGCAGTCGTACTTCCTTTGTGATTTGAACTTCTCCTTGGAAAAATGCTCCTAGTGGATGCTGTACTTGGTCAGTTTCCAAGAAATGGAGTGTTGTCATGGACTAAAAGACTCTAAGAACCAAGGGCAGCACTTGTAGTGTGATGTGGCAATGAATGCTTCCTCAGAAATAGTGGGGTCATGCAAACGCCAAGTTCAGTGTCATAAATCAGCACTGTGTGGTTGAATCCACCCACCCCTTAAAGCTGGCATGAGTGTGAGAGCAGCTGGGGAGGCCGATTTTCTTTGTGATGTGAGTCCTAAATACCAGGTTTCTTCGGGTTGAATGACAGCTGGGCCCACTGACCAGGGCCTTGTCAATACAAAATTACAATTTTCCATAATCCGCCTCTGTAAAGATTTTAAGGCAAGCTTTAGCTGGAAACTAGGACATATCACTTTTTTTTCCTTTGTAAAATTAATTTGTATTAAAGTTGATTTACCATGTTGCTTGCTTCTGCTGTACACAAAGCAAACTAGTTATACAAATACATATACCCACTACTTTTTAGATTCTTTTCCCATATAGGTCATTACATGGTATTGAATAGTTCCCTGTGCTACACAGTATATATACAATGGAATATTATTCAGTTATAAAAACAATGCAATAATGCCACTTGTAAAACATACCATTTTCATCATGGTTTTAGATTTAGCAAAGATCAAAATCAGGGCCCTAGGCTTCCCTGGTGGCTCAGTGGTAAAGAATCCACCTCCCAATGTAGGAGACACAGGTTCTATCCCTGGTTTGGGAAGATCCCACATGCTTCAGAGCAACTAAGCCTGTGCTCTAGAGTCCAGGAACCCTAACTACAGAGCCTATGTGTAGCAACTACTAAAGCCCACACACTCAATAGCCTTTGCTCCATGACAAGAGAAGCCACTGCAAGGAGAAGACTGTACACCACAATGAAGACCCCCGTTCACTGCGACAAGAGAAAAAGCCAGTGCATCAACAAAGACCCATTCAGCTTTAAATAAATAAAGCCATTACAAAATCAGAGCCCCAAACTCCTCAACACCCTGTGACACTGCCCAGAAGCAGTTCTGATAGCCCTGGAACCAGAAATTTATGATCCTTTTTAAGTTAAATTGATTCAGTTCTGCCTGGTGGTGGTACCCCTTTTGAAAAGTGACAGAGTCATGCCAGGCAACTCTGCTCTCCCTGTCTTAAGCCCCCTTCCCCACATTAGGGAAAAATCAAGAACCAGAAAGGCTGTGCTCACTCCCCTCAAACACCTACTTCATCTTCAAGCAAGGATTTGCTCTGCAAAAGCCTCTCTGGACCTGCCCAGCTCAACGCAGAGCTCCCTTGTCTGTGCCCAGGATGAACTACTGTGCTGTCAATGGTCTGAATACAGCTCTGCCTTTCCAAAACCGTGACTCAACAGAAACATCATGCTTTTAGTGAAAGTGAGAATGTTAGTCAATTAGTTGTGTCCAATTCTTTTTTTGACCCCATGGACTATAGCTCATCAGGTTCCTTGGTTCATGGAATTCTCCAGGCAAGAATACTGACGTGGGTAGCCATTCCCTTCTCCAGGGTTCTTCCCAATCCAGGGATCAAACCCAGGTCTTCTGCATTTCAGGCAGATTCTTTACCATCTGAGCCACCAGGGAAATTGAATGCTTTTAGGCTTCCACATAAATCATGGGCTCTGTGTGTTTACTTTTCAAAATACAAATACAAATACAAATAAAACAAATTAAAAAAAAGCTAAACATGGGTGGTTTGTTGTATTTCATGTGAACTTTTGGTTTGGGGAATAGGAATGAAATTGGGATCTTACAGCATCTATGAACAGCAGATCATACTGCACATGCTGGGTTGCTGGGGTTAACCTACTGGAGCCTTAATCTTGGATATTTGAGGTTTTCAGACATGGAGAAGACTCTTGAGAGCCCCTTGGACAGCAAGGAGATCAAAGCAACAAATCAACCCTGAATATTCATCGGAAGGACTGATGCTGAAGCTGAAGCTCCAATACTTTGGCCACTTGATGCAAAGAACTGACTCATTAGAAAAGACCTTGATGCTGGGAAAGATTGAAGGCAGGAGGAGAAGGGTAGGACAAAGGATGAGATGGTTAGATGGAATCACTGACAAAATGGATGTGAGTTTGAGCAAGCTCCGGAAGACAGTGAAGGACAGGGAAGCTTGACATGCTGCAGCCTATGGGGTCACAGAGTGGGCACCGCAACAGACATGGAAACTGCACTGTGGAGCTCCCCAGCCAGCACAGCCCCTGCGGGAGTGGGGGCGGATGAGGGATGGGGTCTGCCCAACTTCCATATCCACAAGCAGAGCTCTAGCATCAGCCAAAGTCAAGGACAGCAGACTCCTAGTTGTTTCTGATCTCATTTTTATTCTCAGACCTCTGTTTTTCTGAGGATCGAATCACTGTGAAATCCAGATGTCATGCACCCCAGCAAGTCTCTCAGCACAGAACTCACCCCACGCAGGGATCCATCTCCCCAGGAAAGTCCCACTTGCCCACAACACTCAGGGCCTTCAGGATGACTAGATTGCTGGCTGTTGATCTTCCCAATCAATATTATGGAGAAAAACTGTATTTATTGTCATCCTTTGGACTGCAAGGAGATCCAACCAGTCCATTCTAAAGGAGATCAACCCTGGGTGTTCTTTGGAAGGAATGATGCTAAAGCTGTGCTTTGGCCACCTCATGTGAAGAGTTGACTCATTGGAAAAGACTCTGATGCTGGGAGCGATTGGGGGCAGGAGGAAAAGGGGTCGACAGAGGATGAGATGGCTGGATGGCATCACCGACTTGATGGATGTGAGTCTGAGTGAACTCTAGGAGTTGGTAATGGACAGGGAGGCCTGGCGTGCTGCAATTCATGGGGTCGCAGAAAGTCAGACACGACTAAATAACTGAACTGAACTGAAGATTTGGTTCTGTGGTATTTTTTTTTCCTCAAGGGGACAAAAAATGATTAAACTTGTGGTTTAAGTACATATTAGGGTTTCACTCTCGTGGCTTAGACAGTAAAGAATCCTGCAGTGATGGAGACCTGTGTTAGATCCCTGGGTCAGAAGATCCCCAGGAGGAGGGCATGGCAACCTACTTCAGTATTCTTGCTTGGAGAATCCCCATGGATAGTGAAGCCTGGCAGGCTACAGTCCATGGGGTCACAAAGAATCAGACGTGACTGAGGGACTAAGCACCCAGCACACACTCCATCCTGCAGTTCTCCTCACCCTTAGCCTGAGCGAGTGACTGAGGAAGAAGGAACAGCAGTCTGTGGGGTTGGGGCTGCCATCCTGCACCCTGCTGAGGTCTCCAGAGCTGTGGGCTCTGACAGAGTTGAGTGCCCTGGCCAGGGCTGGCATCTCCTCTCTGCAGAAGAACCAGTCCACACAGGTAAATGCAGGGTGAGGCTGTCTGGGTTCAAGTTGAAACTACACTTGACTTCATGGCCCTGCTGCCTCACAAGGGTGGGGGTGCAGCCTTCTTCCTCCCAGACAAGAAATGGAAGCCACCTTGTTCAGAGCAGCCTGCACCCCAAGCCCACCCTTCCAGGCAGGTCTATGTCCAGCATGCTATCTTCTCCATACTCCATATTGCTCAGTTCTGCATGGTGCCCCACCAGAAATACTGAAGGTGGTGGACTGGAGCTTCTCTTTCATGGGACCCTTGATCTCAAAAAAAGACTTTGTTGGCTGGGATATTAAGGTGCTTCCCTACTGCTGTCCCATGATCCTGTCACCGGAGGGGTTCTGGGAGCCTCACACTGTCCTAGCCTTGTGGACTGGTGCTTCTGCACAAAGGAGCCGGAAGCCAGCCCTTAGCAGATAGCTCAACCACCAGCAACTGGGTAAGACTCCAGCAGGGGTGTTGGACAGCCACCCCCACCCCATCGGCTACTGTTCCTTCTCTCAGTCACTCGCTTGGGCC